>JAFELO010000013.1:123636-149890 GCA_017140195.1 Eumaeus atala | reverse complement strand
GTGAGAATCACTTATAACGGCATCAGAAATCAAGGCTTATAGAGAATAGGATGCTACGCAAAACTTGACCCGGAAAATTTTATTCAGTACCTTGATATGAGCATTTTATGTAAGAATATTAAAAAATATATATGTTTTTGTCGATGTGGGAAAGTTTACATCTGAAGAGACCTCGGATTAATATGGTGCTTCTTTTTTTAGTGTTGTAATCCACAGAATGAAGTGAAATCTTATCATCAGTAATGATCATCAATGTGTCATCGTAAGTGGATTCAGAATAAAACGAAAATGCGTCACTGACATAACTTATGTTGATTCTTCCACTGTCAATTTAAAGTGGTGGTTACAGTTGAAATTACAGTAAATTTACAATTCTTCATCTGAGTCAGCTTGGAAGGAGCAGCTTATTGATATGGCGTGTACTCGTATCTCCAATAGATTCTCTTACGTAGTAATAAATGACCTCTACCCATTAATCTACAAAAGTACAAGGTACACGATTTCCCATTGAACTGTTATTCTAAATGTTCCATGATTATACATAAACATATTCTGTTACAAATTCAACCTTACGCGCATGGTTTTAAATTGTTTTCTACAAAGTGTATAATTTATATAATGGATATCTTTTATACACTGCCTTCTATCTTAGTATTTTTGCAAATCAGTTCTTTTATCTATTGATTTACAAAGTTAATCGATGCCTATATGACACAAGTGGTCTTTAACAATTTTTTTTCTAAATTTGATTATTTTCTGATATCTCAATGTGTATCAAAATTTGTCTAGGACATCAGAAAATAATCAAAATGCCCTCAAAATAAATTGTCCACCTTATTTAATCTGAACATGTAGGTTTTTTTAAATTCTGTAATAAATATATGAACATAAACTTTCTACAATATATTGAGGGTGTACACTCAAGATCCTAATTTCTTCAAATTTATCTTTATAATAAGTAAATAACTAAATATTATAATATTTAGTTATTTACTTATTATATAGCTTATTATAAAATAAGCTCAATTCTACATCTTCATTTTTCGCGTTCCTGGCCATTGATTTATAGTTTATTCAAAACTGCCTTCTCTGATTCTCCGTGAATATTATTAAAAGAAATTCATTACATTACAATAGGCGCATAGATGACTTTCCCACCACGGTTCAAGCCTTGTCGTGTCGGTGGGATCAGTAGCCTGGGGTGAACCCATACACCTTAGGCGAAGCCAATGTCGCGGTTGCTCTTTGTAGTCGTCTTATAAGAAGAAGGGGCAAAAGAGCAAAGAGAGGTGGCGATTTTACGCACGGGCAAGGAACGAGGATGGGAACCTCACCCGATTGCACTGTCCCAAAGATGTTCTTTCGTGTGGGACAACACCATCTGTAGAGTGTCGCGTCTATCCCTGAGGGGCCTGTCTAGCCGTTGAGGTGCCCTGATGATATGTTTTACCGGGGCACGTCACCCATTGCGGCACTGATGGCACTATCGGTGGTTTTCGTGGGTATTTGTATTTGGCACCATGATGTGCCGTGAGCCCCACACCACTCTGGACCCCACCCAGCGCCAGTGAATGCGCGTAATTGTGTTTCTCCGTGTCAAAAAATCCGTCAGTGGTCAGATGACTTTCCACTGACGGATCCGAGGTACCTCTACAACATTTTTATTTTGTGTTATACGTGGCCGGTGTATAGTATTTACGAGTAGGTTTCCGTTTCACCCGCCAGTTCTACTATTTTAAGTCTTACATCAAATTCTCTATTGTAGTATATCTCTATATAAATATAAAAATAATCTATAAAACATATAAATAAATTTGAGCAGGTGTTTTATTTATGTGGTAAAGATATTCAAAGTTTCATCATAAGCGTGGTGGTGAATGACTAAAACTGGGCGTAAGCGCCGCCTCACGTTACAATGAATTACCTCTCTTTTTACGGATGTTCACTGCCTTTGGTAGTCACTTATCAAATGACTCTGATCACGCAATTGTCCATTAACCTTCTTCTTCTTTTCATATATACAACAAAGCCCCAAAAGCTTTCTGTCTGTATGCGTATGCGCAAACATTTCTCAAAATCTACTATACTATATATACAGTTTTTACTTATGGGTAGAACAATACCCGTGGATGACTTTAGTGTAAAATATGTTCCTATTGCTATGCTAGTTTGCTAGTTTGCAATAAACGAAAATTGGGTTCAACACGACGATAGTTAAAATCAGTAACGTCAAACATTAATTAAATCTCTTACAAAGTATAATTTCAATAGAGAAAGTAATTTATAAATAGTTAATACATCGTTCCATAAGACATCGCTGTTAGCAGCGATAACCGTTTTAATTAGCCTCAGCTTATTTTAATTAATTTTATTGAAGTCTTCGTTATAATATTGTTATATGCCTGTTATTGTTATTTTAAAATGGAATACATTTGAAAAAAATGATCATACTAAGGCCATAATATATAGTTTATAGCAAAATAGGATCGGTAATCTATTAGTTTAAACAAGTTATAAGGGTAGTAAACAAGGAGCTACGAAATAGTATCCTCTCTTCAAGACGTCCCTAAGTAACTCAATGTTTT
This sequence comes from Eumaeus atala, assembly GCA_017140195.1. Classification (NCBI taxonomy): domain Eukaryota; kingdom Metazoa; phylum Arthropoda; class Insecta; order Lepidoptera; family Lycaenidae; genus Eumaeus; species Eumaeus atala. The sequence goes on along the minus strand of JAFELO010000013.1, from coordinate 147,305 downwards.
ATTTTTTATATTGCTCCTTGAGCTGCAATTAATTCCAATAACCAGTGTTATTGTTTACATACTTTTTTACATTACTTTATTTAACAATAAACACATTTCCAATTGTAAATATAGATACATTTTAATACAACAATAATAACGATTCTTTACCCTTGTTAAAAAAATAGCAAGGAATAACGTGTAGAAATAGATTTGCTAATTAGTAGCAATAAACTGCCAGAGTTATAACTTAGTTCTCCATAATTGGCGTTTTGAATACTGTTATAAATTATTTATTTTAGCACTCCTTTAGACTTACTAAGTAGTACCAATTCAGGATTTGGGCTAGCACGGCCGGGAAGATACCTCGCGCTCACATGATAACGCCTTAAAGTGACATCTTCGGTGTCGTGTTTCATGATGTTCATGAGTAACCTGTGACTCAACGGAAAGGAAGAGGAAATGAGTCATAACGCCATAGTCATTATGCGGATGCACATGAGTGTCGATAGTCGTCAAAAGGCTACTATTCTCGTTTGCCTCTCTATGTAATAAAAAAAATAACATTCTGTGTAGACTCCGCCCACGTAGATATACAATGAATGATTGCAATTTAGAAAAGAAAATGGAAGGTGTCGAAAATAAGATGAAAAAAATGAATGCTAGCTGTTTCCCATGCGATGAGTAAGCATTACATCATAGGTCGACTAGTAGTATCCTACGGTTCCACCCGCGTTAATGAGAGTAATCAACTTTTATCGGTATAGTACATATTTTTATATTATTTAGGATAGCATTTTATCTGTGCCAATTTTTTTTGTAAATCCATCCAGTAGTTTTACGGGAATAAATAACAAACACATACACACTTAAGTGTGATGATGATATTTGACAAGAAACAGTTTTCCTCAACCTTTTATATCTTCACCCTTGACTTTTGTAAAGAGCAACATGGAAACGGAGATTACGAAGAAATTCTGAATACGGTACCAATATGTTTCCCTTTTCTACAGAAAAATAAGTAAAGATTTTGACAAGGAATAAAAAATCAGTCAGGTGTGAGTAGGATTCGTTCGCACATATAAGATTCCGGCGTTTAGAAATGTACGAGCATTGTCTCGTTTTGGTAGTCGGTCCGTCTGTCTATCTGTGCATTTGCTGTTGTCTATCTGTTTCTCTTTCTCGAGACGAATACCCACTCGTCATCTCACTTTCAGTCGAGGATCCAGCTGAAATTTACGTCAAATGCACTTTCTGTCAAGTCTGCAAAGTCTGAAATCACAGAAAGACCATACTTCTCAACCAATTTAATCAAAAGATACCGGCGTCTTCAGAGCATATTTTATACTACATAACATGATAACTAAAATCTTTACGGTAAGGACCGTATATGTGTATGATAGATAAAATATTGGTATACTTAACGATACATTAGACAACAATGACGGTGTTGTTGTTACGCACTTCCCTTGTTGAAAATGTTGAAATAACTTAAAGAATTACGGAATAAGAACATCCTGTAGTGGCTTAAGCGACGAAAATTCCAAATTGAATTCGAATCAAAGAGGTCTCTTAGAGGGGGCGTTGTCACTCCGTGCGCACACGTATGTCGGCGCCTCGCCTTTATGTACTTACTGCTCTAGATACATTTCCACCTTCAAATGTTTTTTCCGTTACTTCGAGTAGAATAAAAGGTTTGTTTATATCTAACGTGTGCTTATTAAAAATATAAAGCCATTGTTTGTTACTTTGACTGCTAATGTGTGCCACGCACAGTGGAAGTAAACATTGGTAAAATAACCTAAGACAGAGAGATTTATGTAGGTGTCTTGGCACGCCAGTTAAGTTTATAAAATAACCTTCCACATATTGAAATAAATATATCATCATCATGGTCATCTGCCGGACGACGTCCACTGTTTGATCCAGACCTCCCCATAGGGCGCATAGGTCACGGTCATGAGCCATTTGCATGCAGCGGCTCCCCGTCACCTGAATCAAGTCTTCAGTCCGCCGAGTAGGCGAGTGAGATGTGTATGCCTTGTCTTATCCTCCTACCCGGCCATACAATACGACTTTTATAGTGGAAATTCGTTCTATCAAGTCTTGAATAACTACGACTTGAAATCAATTTCATTCAAATACGACTTCGATTGATAAATTATTGGTTTGTTTAGACACGAATTAATAAATATAATAACGGTGTGTTACACCTGTTTATTGTTTTATGAAGTGCTGACGCTGCATTACAGACATTTGAACATTTTTTTATAGGATAAGGGGACAAACGGGTGTTTTTAGGACTACCGACGACCATGAACATCCACGTAAGAACTATGCCGATACGTTCCCCGCCCCCAAGGGCCACCGGATACTCATAAACCGCACGAAACGCGACACAGACCATGGCACTTTACGGCGGTATTTCATCGAAAGGTACCTCATCGGTCGTGCCGACCCTATTCCGTTGCATTGCAATGTCTCCTGCAAATGCAGCATGACACTGCCATTTCCTATACAACAACACCGTCATTGTTGTATAGTGTATCCTTAAGTATGCCATTATTTGGTCTATCATTTATCGTCATCGTTGTTGTATTATACAACATACAATATGCTCAAAAACGCCGATATCTTTTGAATAAATTGATTTTTCGGTCATTGGTGGTCTTTCTGTAATTTCAGATTTTACAGACTTGACAGAGTGAATTTGACGTAAATTTCAGCTGGATCGTCGATTGAGAGTGAGAGAACGAGTGGGAACTCGTCTCGAGAAAAAGTACATACGCCATACAAATAAATATACAGATGGACAGACGGACCGACTACCAAAATGAGACAATGCTAGTACACTTTTAGTTCAGAATCTTCTTTGTGCGAACGAATCCCACTCCTAGACGATTTTTAATTCCCTGACCAAAATTTATCCTTATTTTTCTGTAGAAAAGGCAAAAATATTGGTAGTTTATTCAGAATTTTATTGGTAATCTCCGTTTCGATGTTGCTCTTAACAAAAGTCAAATGTGAAGATATAAAAAGTTGAGAAAAACTTTTTCTTATCAAATATCATCATCACACTTAACGTAGACAAATTTAGACGTATTCTTTATCCTGACTCTTCTTGTCAGGGTCACAGAATAAAATTATGCGAACACTGTTTTTATTTCTTTTTCTATGTTAAAACAGAAACAAAACGTAACAATTTGTGTCTATTTTTAAAAATACCTACTTATGAGGGTCAATAACTGTTCTAGCAAACAAGGTTTAGATCATTAAAGTGCGCTTTATCTCCCTTTATGCTTCTTTCCTTTTAGGAAAAGAAACTGCAACAGTGAAATAAGTACACACACATATCTAACTTTAGACACAGGTTTGAAAGTTTACTAACAGAAACGTTATAAGTGTCACAGAAATAATATTATAACTGTAAGAGATTCAATGTGCCACGATAATGAAAGTGTTACAGTAATCAAAGAGATTTTGAGTCCCAGCTTCCTATGGCGGCTTGTACATGTCATCGTCCACAAAAATCTATCTGTATATCCTCCGGATCGGGTCAGCACTTCCAGTGTGTTATATTAATAAGAGCTAGTGTATTGTAGCGGAATTGTGAAGGTGCGACAGGGCAGATAGCTCTCGGGGACATGGTACAGCAATTAAGTTACAGCCATTGCGCGTATGATGCCCTCCTTTCCTCATCCCTAAGGTGGTATCATTTAAGTGAGACATTACCTCCCTGCAATACCCGAGGCTATCATAAAGTATGCCACTACCTTTTACAATTTGTTCTATATGATACGGAATAAACGAGACATTGGAAGGAGACCGCCGCCCATAGCCGCGCAAAAACCGAGTCTCACAGATCACGTTGATAAGAATCATTATCACATAACATTGTCATTCGTAAAATTTTACGGAGACACTCGAAGAAGTGTTTTACTGAGCAAATTGCGTAAATTTATATTCATTTGTAGCTAACACAGCCGTAAGGAAGGCGGAAAACTTTTTTACAATTTCTCTTAATGTCCGGAACACGGACGCGGGCTTTTCCCTTTGCTTATTACAAGTTGAAACGGGCATAATTTACCAAGTAATTTTCACTTTTAGTTCCGGTATTAAATGAATCAGCCGAGTAATGCTTAACATGGGTCTTATGTATAGAAAATATGATTATGGACCATGATACAATAAAGTAATCTGTAGACATAATATCACATTCCATTATGCTATCCCTGTGCTAATCAACTGGATTATTAGTCGACTGGATTCGAGATTACACTGGAACTAGAAAACAAAATTAATCCATATTAGTATATAAGAATATCTATATATAAATCACATGTATTTGGTCTAACTCCTCCGAAACGACTCGATCATTTTTGTATTAAATTCTAGGTCTGATAGTAGGTCGTAAGTATAAAATATACTTTACGACCGATATGAATTATCTTTTTAAGCGGATAGTTTGGTTTTGATTGTTTTACAAGGTGTTTGGGGAATATCTGAAAAAAGGCATTTTGTGGTTAGGTAACACTTTGTAAAATGGACATTTTGCGAAAAGGGTATCCTGTGACTTGAGGGAATAATGATTTTTAAAATGGGAATTAAATGATAAATGAACAATAATGACAAAATATAGAACAATAAGATGAAGAGGATGAACGATGAGCAGTGACTGCTTTTAATTTTTTACACGACTGATTCTGGCGATCGAAAAGCACTTCCGCGTACAAATCACTACAGAGTACTTGGCGCAAGAGATTGGTTGGAGCGGTAAACGAGTTATGTATTACCCGGCGTAGAGGTAAAGTAGCCCAATGCGTAGTAAAGTAGACATATATAATGTTTGAAACATTCCGACAAAAATAAAGTTCAATTATAGATAGTCCATCGACTATCTATAATTGAACTTTAGCATATATATCAGCACAACACGATACATGTATCATCGACGATACATCTATCGTGTTGTGCTGCTCGTGTGATTGCGGTCCAAGGGGTACAAATAAAATCCTTTCACATTCGTTTAATCGTGTAATCATATAATCAGCTGGCCTCAGTACACAACTGATATTGAGCCGTTGATTCGGTGTGAGAAGGGAATGTAATGGAACGAGTAAAAAGTAAATTGTACAAGCAAAAAGTTCAAAATTTTAAATAGTCTAAAGTATGAAGCTAGGGATAATATCACGTACCGTGAGTTCAGCAGAAGCAATCCTTACTACTTTTCGCAGTTAGTAAATGGAATTTCCAGCCTATTAAATATAGAGTGCCCATCACATACAATAAATTAAAATGGCCCATCCCAGTAAGTAGAGTTTTAGAAGCTGTATATCACAGCTTCTATAACTTCTACACTTCAATCGTATCGTGTGCTTGCTATCTATGATTTCTTACATAAAATATTACTGCTACAATTGTAGTTACAAAAAATAATCAAATGCCCCCTTACATGCACGATAGCTCATTTCTCTACCCTTAGATCAAGCTTGATCAGACACATTGGCTGTTCTAACTGTGGCTGTGGTGCTTCGAATATCTGTTGTCTTTTAAACGAACAATATAAACCTTATCCTAATGAAGATAGCGGCCATGACATTATGATCACTTTTAAATCCACTATGTAGCCCCAATTTAACGATATCTGACTTTTTTTTTGAGATTGAGCCAGAAATGAAGCTAGATTTTTTTAAAATAGTTTTTTCGGGATATAATGTAACTATTATTTTTAGTAGGTGGCAGTGCCATGCTACATAGGAGGAGGTAGTGCCATACCTACGGGGGAGGTACCTCTTGCTCACATGATACCGGCGTAAAGTGAGATTATCGGAGTCGAGTTTCGTGCGGTTTGTGAGTAGCCATTGTCCCATTGGGGTGGAGGTGAAAAGGATGGCAACGTAACGGCATAATAATTATGGTGATGTACATGGTTGTCGAAATCGGTAGGCTCTGATCGCACATTTGTTCTTGTAATGTATAAAAAAACTAGCATTACCCCTTGGTCTTACGTGGTGTAGTCTATAGCATGCACCGATAATAGTCTAATCGGTACATTTTTTTTGTTCAAACAAACGAATTATTTAGCTTTATAATTAGTATAGATTTTTAAGTTTTTTTTTTTTGTAAAGAATCACACACATACATTCCCTTATAGTTAGTACTAAAACAACAAATTTATTGTTTAGTACTATAATGGAATATATTCAATTATTGCTTCATTCAATTCTGGTTTCAAAGGCTCTACGGCTCACGGATTTTTTAATTATTGTTCACAATGTTACATAATTAAATTAAAGCCAAGTAGGTTCTCTCGTTACTATCAATCCATTCAAGTAATGTAATCATCTCCTAATTATATTGTGGTTACGCCAATGACTATTTGATAGGATAAGCAAAAATACATAACTTTCATAGAAATGTAATTCCCGTTTCAAGAGACAAGCCCTTATCATTTTAATCTAAACTGCTGAATTTAGATAGTGAATAATAAAATGAAATTTCAGTATCAAAATATCAGACGTCAGCTCTCCAAAGATAAGAGCAAAGTTTGTCCATAAAATAATATAAATCCCGGATGAATCCGTAGCGTGTCAATGTGGCCATGATAAGATATTCCGCGCCGAGCGTGACATTCGATGTGTGCAATCTTATCGCCCGTGAAAAGTCACGTCAAATATTTTTCACGCTATTTTGTAGAACTCGAGGATATTGTGAAAGCTAAGTGTTGCAAACATATTTGGCGTGTAACAAGCCACCCCAGAACCGGTATTATTAATGTGGGTAAAGTAAAACTTCAGCAGACATGACACTCGCATGCACAAGGTACAGCTTATAAAATGTACATAAATTTACATAATGTATATCTTTATAATTGACACCCCTCACATATAGCTGCCGTAAATTGGAGTTTGTTTATGGCAAAAGTTAACAAATGTATAAGTGTCAAAAATGTCAGCACAAGAGACGGTCGTTTTTGTGCGCGCGTGATGAGACTGTAAGTGCCTACTCGCTTGCGTGGTTGAAATCTATATTAAATGTGCATGTGTTAATAAGGAAACATCTTCTTGTTTTTTAAAAGTCCATGGTAACTCCTGCTTAAAAGGAGCCCATATACATTAAAATTAATCGTATCCTAACATCTCAAACAACTCAAATGCCAAAACAGACTTCAATGTTACGAGAAAAAAATGATAGTACTCAAAATCAACGAATAATGGTAATGTAACGCCAAGTACATGTTTCCCCAAGAAAGATCAAGCGATAATTCTAGATTCCGTCGACAGAGTGACACTTAGAGAATACCTTCTGGCGCTGACGAAGAATGTGCCATCGACATCCATTCGTTTTATACCACGAATAGCAAATGCTCGTATATTCATCTACATGGACTCAAAGTAAACAGCGGAGATGCTTATAGAAGAAAAAAAAGAAGTTTCCGTTTACGAAGGTATAACTTTGGTAATTAAACTTTTAATCACTAGAAATAAAAGGATTATGTTATAGTGCGGAATAACAGGACAAACGTTTGATAATACATCAAAAGTTTGTCCTGTTATTCCACATTATATTATTAAGCAACAGTTAGTTGAAATATCAAGATAATGTCATCAGTCACCCTCTTAAAAATTGAAGAAACAGACCCAGGATTTTCACATGTACTGAGCTTCAGGAGACAACTTTACGTCTCTCCTGAGGATGAAAAATTTCTTCCAGAATCTTTCCAAATTACTTTTGAGGGTACCAAATATTGGGTTTATATCGCCACCGACTCCCTTAATGTTTTAGCTGCAATAGTATGTGACAACTGGCAAAAACTCAGATTATAACTGTTACACAACAAGAACAGGTAACATAATTGAAAATGGATACACATATACGTAGAAATGACGATTCCTATTTTAGAAACAGCGTCAACAGTTATACCTCATTCATTATTACAATCAACCCAAGTATTTGAAAAGGTGTAAAACGTATCCAATCTCTTTCGACCTCTGAATCTACACATAACTTTGTCAAACTTACATATGAACTGATATCTCCTTTTTCTAGAAAACAAGAATTGGATACCACGGATTTCGAAACTAATGAGTCATTTAGCAATATTTCAGTTGAGGATAGCGGTGAGGATGGGATAAGAGCTAAGAAAAAGTTTAAGAAAATTGACCCTAGAAGTGAAGATGAGGTTTGGACGGATACCCAAAAAGACATTTCAGATTCAGATAATAATGCGTTCCCCATTAACTTAGACCAGTTTATAAGTTTAATAGATAACATAAGAGGGAAGTAAAAATGTTAAGGAATTAGTTTACTCTTATACTGATAATACTAGATACTTTGTTACTATGTGCAACAAGTTACATTCTAAAATGTATAAAAGTCTTAAAAACAGATGATCGCGTTCCACTAGCAAAGTACACGAAATTTTAAACATTACTAGGGAGTAACAGTAAAACATTATGTAATTTAGTATTATAATCAATATAAATTTTAAAGATATATCTATTAATACTTATATATTTGAATCAAATATATATTAATCATACAAAAACTTATAAAACTGTGAACATAATGGAATATATGGTCTAGAAATGGATTAGAAAATATTAAGATATTCAGTGGGTTCAGTCTGTGTTTGTTTACAAGAAACAAACTTTTCATCTGAACATTGCGGTATATTAGTAGGCTATCAACGATTTTACAAAAACGGAGACCTTGGTAGTAAGGCCAGTGGTGGAGTAGTAATTTTTATAAAACCTCATATAATACCCAGTCAAGTATCACTAACTTTGTGGCAGTAGCAATCATAATCAAATCTCCGTTAAATTTGACTTTATGCAACATTTATCTTCCTCATAGTATTTCTTTAAATGTAAATGACTAAAATAATCTTATTTCTCAGCTTCCCATACCTTTTATTACTATGGGAGACTTTAATAGGCACCATTTCTATTGGGACTCTGATAAGTGTGATACCGAAGGAGTCAGAGTGGTTACATAGTAATGACTCTACTTTTATTAAATTCTGGGCAACCAACACATTATAATAGTAATACGAGCCAGTGTTATTTAACTTTTACTTCACAAAATATAGTACCATATTTTGAATGGAGTGCCCTAGAAGATATAGGACAGTGATCAATCAATTCCCAATTTTAATTAACTCTCGGATTTTAAAATTTTCATCAAACGACGTAAGTTTCCCAAAAAAAATCCATGAAGCTAACTGGATAAATTTCAGGGAAGAAGTTGACAATATTGTCTCAACTCAACAATAATACTTTAAAATTGATTACATGACAAAGCGATCTTCTAAATTTAGAGGATTGCTTAGAAAAAGCAAAAATATAGCTGGGAAAATTGGACTTTAACTATTTTTACTAAAACTCCTATCGGTGAAATGTGGAAAAAATAAATAGTGTCCAAAACCATAATAATTCATTAAGCATTATCACACTCAAATAACAAGGTGGTACAATGACATCTGACCCCTATGAGACAACTGATATTTTGGCTGTAGCTTTTGTTTCTAATTCAAGCTCAAATAATTATGATGAAAATTTTATTAAATATAAAACTTCACAGGAAAGATATCAACCCATATTTGAATTTAACAATAATTTAAATCCTATAAATTATGAAATATAAATGCAGGGACTGTTATTTGCTCTCGCTGAAGTAGGTAACACTAGCCCTGGACCTGATAACATAACCAATATAATATTTAGAAAATTACCTAAAAATTGTATTCCCAGTTCAAATCGAACAATATGTATATATTGTTAACAACAACTACTGTGCGCCTAATTCGCCACTTTCTACATCTAAAAGTTTCTGTTATGAATAAGACACTGTGTGCCAGCTTTCACAGGTAACTGCAGTATGCTCCTTAAAAACTAACATGAATCTGATGTGAAAGGTGTACATGAGACGTAGGCTTGGTAAAGCGTTACGCTGAGCGTCTTTTTCCCTCACTATTTTGATCTTTCCATCCTGTTTAAGCTGCGAGCATTGAAGATTGTTTGTTTTGGAACTCGGAATCGCATTGTTTTACATGATGTTAAAACTACAAAACCTCTTATTATTCGACTGTGTCAGAAGAAGGGTAATGTTTGTTGAGAGTTTGTACATACGATAATACATACATATGTATCTATGTTTATACGTATATTTTTATGTCATCTGCTAAAGACAGACTTTTACTTGTGTAATAAGGTCGTTAGTTTCGTTTCCACAACACGTGCCAAGAGGCGAAAATAAAAAAGGGCACATACCGGCGCAAACTCGTGAAATATTTTTTTTCCATGGCTACCACATCAAGTGGCATGTCAAGAGTGTAAAATTTTAAATGAAGGTTCCAAAACCATGAAATGTAGTTTTAATTTAATATGTCTTGTAGTTTTAATTTAATATTAACTAAAAAGTATAATACAAAAACTGGGAATCAAAGGAATATTTATATCCTTATGTTTAAAAGTGCATTGATACATTCTGTGAAATGTTTTAGGAAACGACTCCTTACGACTTGCGAAGAGCCCTCGTTGATATATAGACACTACGTGTGTAAGCAGGCTTTTATTAATCAACATAAAAATGAAAACATTACAATGAAACTAGTTTTACGGATGCTATCGCGGTTTATATAATTATTTAACTAGCCCGACGTTTCTGCCCGAAGCCTCTGAAACATCAGGATAGTTAAATAATTAAATAAACCGCTACAGAATCCGTAAAAATTGTTTTATTGTAATGAGCAACATTCGCGTAAACTTAAAACATCAAAAAAATTAAAACAGTACACGCTGTAGAGCAATCATTATAACGTATATGATCAAACATTTCAGCAAGGGGAAACGTTTTTCCTCTTAATTTAACAAAACAATTACATTTTTGTGAGAGCGAAGTTAGAGGTTGTAGCAAGCTCATCCACGCGTCGTTACTTGGATAATGAGAGCAATAAAAGTTCTTTCAGCGGTGTTGTATTTTAAAATGTGTTCTCTGTTTTATATTATTTTGACTTCTCGGGATACTTTCTGTATTATTACCTAGTCTAAAACAGGAGGAGGCTGTTGATTCGACTGTATATTTTTTGTATGTATGTTCTATAATTAAGTTCTCAACTGGGGGCCAACTGCTTAAAAACAAATCTTTAAGTATACTTTAGAAATTTCACTTATCAATTGAGCCTTTCTTATAATGTTCCAGATTTACACATAAGACATTTCTCATAGCCGCTGGGGAGACATTTCTCATAACCGCAAATTTGAGCAGAATATACTCAATGAAAAGAAAGAAAGGGAGCCTTAGTTTAAAGAGCCCTATGTTCAGCAGTGGACTGATAAGGACTGATGATGATGATGATGATAATAGTGAAATTATGTGGTTAGAAATAGTTAATTTTTTTCTGAACTAGTAGTAACAACAACAGCACAAATGACAACACTTCTTCACGTAACTTTAATAATAACAAGTGATAAAATCGAAGACAACAACTCTCTGCTAAAATCTCTATATCAAAAACCGTGCATACAAACTGTAACTCCCTAACTAGCGCGACATGAAAGGCGCTCTCGCCGTGAATACATCAGCGAGATAACGACACGACATAGTCACCTACATACAGGTACCACTGATAAAGTATTCATAAAATGACGTGTGATTTTAGCGCTAAGATTTTTACTAGATGGAGCTTAAATTATAAAATGAGTTTCGATTTATGACGCTGAATAATACTTACAAGTGTACAGGGAAATAATGACAGTGTTTCTGGATGGATGGATTCGGATAGGTTGAGACAAGCCAACGAGCTAAACGATCAATTGGAGTTTTTTACAACTATCGACGCCCATAAACATCCACATAATTATTATTCTTGCGCGATGCCTCCTCCTTCTTCCCTAGTTCTTCAAGTCATACACGTTAGGTTGACATTGTAAAAAAATATAGAAGCATATTTTTTACAATCACAAATGCTTCCAATGACAGTTGAATATGAAATCATATATCATATATTATTGTAAATCAATGCTCTTAGGTTACCCTTTCTCTATGATTTGAGCCAGCACAGGGCCCGTATAATATTTTCATTGCATTCAGAAATATCATCTCCTCAGAATAAATCGGTGGAGCCGACTTCTTACAACATATTTTAATGTACACAGTTACAATCGCGTGCACAATTAGGTACGTTTGAAAGAAAACACTCTTCTTCTGACGTTAGAAGTAGGGTATAAAACCACTCACTACAAAGGTATTTTTTTTACTGGATATAGTATAATCCATCATGATCGAAGGATCTGTAATAACTTTAAAAAGAGAATACCTTTATGAATTAATTAGTCAAATTTGCGGGTGACAACGTAAACAGAAACAAAATCTTAATTGTATATGAGATTTTAAAACAACATTGTAAATTACATGTATAATAAATTATACACTAACAAGTATCCATACTATTGTATGGAGTATACAGACACCCGCCGCTCACAAGTACATCCAGTATGATGTAACACATTTCGGGAGGAACCTATTAGGAGGCACCTTTTCACACACTAATAGTTACGCAGAAAATAGGAGTGTAGTAGCGTTTTTTACGGAGTATTTTTTTACTATAAATAATTAGTAAAATATTTTACCGCTTTGGAATTGTCACCTCTATACGGCAGAGCTTGAAAAATAAAGTCTTTAGCCAATGCGTTCTATTCGTGGTGACCTACGGGGCCGAAAAGGCCTATTTATGTAGGATTGCTCCGCAAGTTTGCTGTAGTTCAACGGGCTATTGAACGTGATATGTTGGATGTTTCTTTGTCCCATAGAATTCGTAACGAAGTCATGAGACAGAGAATTGAAGTTTCTGATATTTCGCGAAAAATAAGCTCGCTAAAGTGTAAATGGACTGGTCACACACTCAGAAGATCAGACGGCAGATGGGCCACGAAGTTTTTGGAGTGGAGGCTGCGGTTAGGAAAACGAAGTGTTGTTCGACTGTTCACCAGGTGGGTAGACGATCCTCGTGCTGTAGCTTGTCTGGTATGGATGCGAGCTACAAGAGATCGGCCGTCTTGGCGTTCATTGAAAGAGGCTTATGTCCATGGAATGTTAAGGACTGATAATTATAATGATTGTTATTTGATACTTGATGTGACGAAATAAAATTGAATTGACTGCCTCGTGGTCTATGGAAAAATCACAGATATGAGGTCCCCGGTGTGAGTTCCGGTCGGTTCTGTCAATTTCTAATTTCATTCCGAAGTTAGATTTTGACTGTAATGTGATATAGTATGCCTCGTAATACACAATAAATCGTCGACCCAGCGCCTGATTTCTTTCAATTGGTGCAGTGCACAGAAACAATACATACGGGATTCAAGATACGTTCTGGGAGTTTGGGCAGTTTATATATAAAATGTATAGGGAAATATCTGAATATAAAACGTCTAAAATTCAATTATAGGGGCATTATTGCTTCCGAGTGTATAGGATAAAGATTTTCATTATTATAATTGTTTTTGAAGATTTTATCGCCTTTCTTACGCTGTACCAGAACATGTAGTCAGAACATCAGTAATAAACCAATTTTTTTGTAATTTTTTTATCATTCGCGCAGGTCAACTGTATCGTCTGCTTCCGACACCTAAAATGGGAATATATAATAAATCAAAATTTACACCTGTCATGACACCGATAAGATAGTGACCAATCTGTAGTCATTATTGGGTACAAAACAAAATAATAATGCTATCTTTTTAAGTGTTTAAAGAACTTTTTAATCTTTTATTGTATGTGGCACTAGTACAAATCGGATGTCGGTCTTATCTTATGATTGATTACTAAAAAACCTGCATAACCTGTCCCTGTGCTCTTTTATAATATATCATATTAACACTAGCTGTGGTATAGTGTCACTATCTATTTTTTGATCTTCCCCCCCTCCAATGGCCAACGGAAACTCAAACCGTACGAAACACTACAGCACAACTAATACTATAGCTAGCTACTGTAGTTACTAAGCTTAATGCGACACTATCTCTTATGACACTATATTTTAATCTATTCTCGATGATGACAATGACGATAAAAAGCAGTCAAGCTGTCTCACACGGATAAATCTACTTGTTTGCCGTATCCTTATGCGCAGTGGGCCGTAATATCGGTCGTTCCGTGTGGCTTACATCATTGTTTAATTCACGGTCCTTAAGTGTTGTCTTAGCTACTTTGGCTTGGCCAACGCGTATACACGTTATTAAGGTCACAAAATTCTTGGGAAAATTAGCCCTATTTATATAATTGAGTATAATTATCTGGTAATGTATGTGTTAACATTCTAGACCGGTTTCGTCGATATTATAATAATGTCAACTAAATAATCGCTACACAACTCGAAATCGTTTTAAAAATACTACATAATGTAAGTGGATACTGGGATACTAAAAAATATGGCCTAATAGGCCAAATTAAGACTTTGATAGGAAGCTGTAAAAAGTGCTTAGATTAGTTTTGCTGCTATATGCAATCGTGCTGGCACAACCAAAAAAAAAAAAAAAAAAAAATTGCTGCCACATAAGTAACACCAAACGTCACACACGTATCTTGTAGTAGCGGGTCTTTTTAGAGCGATGATATTTTGTCACATTGATGACAATGTGACAAAATATCATCGCTGTCAACAAATAATTCCTGTTGCTCAACGATGGTATCATTTCCACTGTTAGTTCAGTGCTCGTTGTGATTTTTTGGATACTTATTATAACTTGTGATCGTCGAAATTGCATTTTAGGATACTTATTATAACTTGTGATAGCCGAAATTGCATTTTAGGTATAAATTATATGTAGTAAGTCAAGATAGAATATACTTAGACTATGTTTAAAAATAAAACATATTTTTAAATAAAACGAAGTATCACACATTGTACTCGAAATTTGTTTGTCATTGGCACTACATGCACAAATAAGCGTTGTGTTTCGGTGCTGAACATTCCATTACTATGGCTGCTCGTCTGGCGATGCGAATGGGTTTGGGGTCGAAAGAGGGACCGAACCACGTCTTTTTTGTGACATCTGGCCATCCAGTCCTCCTAAGAATAGGGCGTCAGCTTGTTTTGCAGTCAACATTTTTTTACAGATATTTTTTATAGTGCTATATCTATGTAGTATGGCACTACCTATAACAAATATTCACAAATCAACGGTATAACTAAACATTTAAGTAGTGATTGTTAACTGGTACTCAATAGAGGAACATATTTACCTTCTCATTCGCTCCACTATTTATACATTATATATAAAATGAATTAAGTCAATGTTATAAAATAAGTAGTATATAAGTAATAGTAGGTATAAAGCAGGTGTATAGTAGGTATATTGCATGTGTATATTAGGTATATAGCAGGTGTATAGTAGGTATATTGCATGTGTATAGTAGGTATATTGCATGTGTATAGTAGGTATATAGCAGGTGTATAGTAGGTAAATTGCAGGTGTATAGCTATTTTTTATAGAGGTATTGTTATTATGAACTAAAGTGTGTTAAACGGTGTTGTGTCTCCTGTTGAGAGGATCTGGCAACTGTAATATCGCCTCGGTCATCTGCTTGTACAATAAATAACAATAATAATTACTAGTATTAATTAAGAGGACACTGGATCTCGGTCTCTATTGGTTTATAAATATGCTCTGACAGTTTATCAACTATTGTAATGTGGGGTACATTCATGATATTCTGATTGCATTCATGATATTCTGATTAGTTCGCCGACAACTTTTGTTGAATATCATGAATTTTATCTAATCAGAATATCATGAATTTTGAGTGCTTGTAAATCGATCTGATGTAACGGTCAGGTCTGTCATTAGTCGACATTCAACTTTAATGGCGTTACATACTTACGCATTAATCGGAACGTAGATATTCCGTCAGGTCGGTGTCAATTAGAGAGAATAAACTATCCTACTGTCGGATAAAAACTCAGCGATATGCCTTATCCTTGCTGGACGTGGACGTAAATATATGTTTACTTAAATTTTTATATTTCAGATTGTCATGAAATGTACCAACCCATCGAATCAGTGGTAGATTTATTTGCTGACGTTCAAAAAGTATTTTTTTTTATAATTCAGTTTTGAATAAAAACATTCACTATGGTATTATTTATTTTCACGCCGCAATATTTATGGTACATGCTTTATTTGAATCAACCCTGTATAAGGCAACACTTCATGTTTTGTAATATCTGCAAACAAATTCAATTTGACCAAACCAATTTGATACAGAATATATAGAAAAAAAATTACCCCATTTACATAAATTTACGAATTTAACTGAGGGTACATAATTAATGTACATGTGAGTAATTAAGTGTTATTATTGATCATCAACACGAGCGTGTTTTGTAGGTATGACGTTTATATAATTATATGAAACTACCAATAAGTAGGCGTGGACGAAGGGTACCGCCAAACAGATGAGCTGATGTGGTGTGGCTGCGGGGTGTGTAACCCGTACACGCAGTGTCATAGCTACATTGCAGCCAGATTTGACAAAGCAGCAACAAAATAATGTTAACCTGAGGCAGATAATAATAATAACTTTCCAATATGACTGTAGGCAGTACTCATAAAATAAAGGTACGAAATCCTTTAGATAATAGCTGATTGTATATATTGTCACTTGTTGTTGGAAATTCATGTTGACACTTGAATAAATAAACAAACTTTATATTCTTATTCCATATTTATTTAATTTTCAATTTACATAAATGTTCGTAAATGTAAACTGAAAATAACATAATTGTGGAAAAATACATAAAGTTCATTTATTTGTTCAAGTGCCTTTAGATAATTTTAAAGCACCAGTGATAGCGCTTCTCTGATTGCGTCTAGTTTTCTATTTTGTTCTTTATTTGAAAGGGACATTTGTATCCATACTGAGCCAATATGTGGTCAAGGGCTTACGTGCGGTGCGGGTACCGTTATTTTGTTTTCTTTACCTTTACTGTGCTATGATACAATATTGAGCAAACTTTGTGTTATAAAGCGTTATAATCATTTTATGTGCGAAAGTTTTGAAGATGCTAGTGTAGAATGCCAGGCCACGTGTTTATAAGAGTTGTTTTATAGCAGACATAACTGCATAAACAAGAAGTCGGAAATTTTGATGTCGGTGTTAATGTACGACAAGACCTGAACTTGAACAGCTTCCAGCGGCTTCATCGCCCTATCTCCCCAATTTGGAGATGGGGTTAGTAAGTTCTCCGATCGAAGGGTCCTCGCACTTTCACAAAACGCCTGAATCCCACACGGTAAGTTTCGTCACCCCCCCCCCCCCAACATTCATTACGTAAATATCCTAAAAGTTATGTAAATTAATGGTCATGTAAGGCGCTATAACGTACTTGACAGGTAGGTAGAGGCACAGTTAATTAATTAAGAACAAAGAACAAAAGTGCTACGTTACAGAGCTGAAAACATATAGTATACAATCCCCATTGAGAAGAGAACGCTCTACAAACCCCGAAATGAGAACATGTTGCTCTCCTGAAATACGTATTTCCTCACTAAGTCTATAGAGCTACTAAAATTGGGGCCTATTTAAAAGTGACCTTAAAATTTGTTGAGAGCATTAGACTGCGCGATACTAGAAAGTGCTTTCTGGAGGCAAAACCTTGGAAAGGCGAAAATTATACGTGTATTAGTATTTAAAAAAGTTGCCTATGGCTCTATTGATCTACTGGAAAAGATATCCAATAACCGTGAGCTAGAAATTTAGCTAGAAGACCATTACAAATAGTTTATTCATTGTATGTAATGATTATGATATGTTCATTTTTCCGTTCTCTCTGCCCATCACTTTAGCCCCTTTGTATTTTATTGTAAGTAGATGTATTGTTGCTGTTGTTGTTTAATAGTTGTAGAAGAGACAAATGAGCAGTTGACTCATGTGATGAAATTTACTACTTGTACCCAAATGCATTCATAAGCTACGCACGTAGCGGGTGATGGGATACTTGTAGACATTTTTTTACCCTCTAGTGTGTTAGTCTGCCCAATCGTTGAATACTCCACAGTAAGGTAAAAGGAGGTATTGCCCGGCTGCCATTGTATTATCATACCTCCCCGATCGCGCAGTATTCCGAATCCGGCGAGGTACCCCTCGCTAAAATGACACCACCATAAAGTAACAGCTATATCATCGCGTTTCGTACAGTTTGTACAGTAGCTGGTGTCCTCAGAGGGGTGGTGTAAAGGACGGAAATACATCTGGATCACAACAATAATACAGATATCTAGAAGCATCGGTAGAGCAATAACTAACGGTGGCTAACAAGCTTCACTAAAAGTATCTGTAACTTTACGTGTGTATATATTGTGTTATTTTGTCCATTAAGGCCATCATAAATCCGTATGAAAGGCGACAGCTTATCTGATACCTCACAATGATTGGGAGAGGATTCTTGCGGTACGATTTTGTTTTTATTTTATTTTATTTTTATTGATTCACCAACAAAAATTACAAAATTAATTAATACTACTTACACTATTTTCATGGTCATGTTTACACTTGTATGTCAATTACAGGTGTATACAGCATTAATAAAAGTACGTAACATATCTACAAATTACAATTAAAATAATGAAATTACGAATGTGGATTAAAATTAAAGAAAATATAAAATTATTAATTTCAATAGAAAATTATTCTGGAATACATAAACAGATGTCGCAATAATAAATTACTAAATAAAAATGAAAGTCAAACTTATACCTAACATAAGGATACCAAGGAAAAAATAAAATATTGCGATTATTGAAAAAAGGTTATATATGTACCTATGTATGTACACGCGTTAGAAGTTAGATTTCTCTGGCGTCATAAAAATATAAATATGCGGGAAAGAGGGAGGGTCGGTCCCTATTTCGACTCCAAACCTATTTTCGTCCTCAGACGAGCACCTATAACAATACGATGAAGCTGAATTGGACTTCTCTCCGCTTCCACAGCAAAAGTTCAGGTCCGAAAAAAAATCTGGCCTAACAAGAGAGAAACTAAAATATTGATTTAATTTTATTAGTCGTTTTTTGTGACGCGCGCGCATCGTAAAAAAATAATTTTTTTACGATGCGCGCGCGTCACTAAAAACGACTAATAAAATTAAATTTTATGCTCATCATTATTCCTATCCTTCATCCATCCAAATAAATAAATATGCGCTTTGCTGGTACCATTTAAAGTCAATAGCATCTCAATCTTTGGATACAATATTCGATAGCAGCTTTGCGAATATTATTGTCCCGGGCGGTGTATCAACAAGTCAATGCTCAGTGAACTGAATGGTTCGGTCGCCCGTGAAAGATTTGAATGATGGACGAATGACCTATTCGATTGAATGAAAGTGGAACTATCATTAGATATTTGCAATCCATATGTGATATCACAATTTGAGTGTGAAAGGAGAGTGAGTAAACAAAGGGAATAATTTAATTGTATAATAACAGAATAACAACAACACATCTTCCTGCCAGTTCCCTAGACGTTAGACGGAGAAAACTGAGCTCCACATATCCCGATCCGTATACAACATTTGTATTTGTCTTTTAACATTTTTTATTGTTCATGCTTCGCCCACCACATTTTCCCACAGTTCTTATTAATATTTCTACTTGATATACGATACTCTTTATTAATGACCCCTTACTAAGTTTATCATTAAAATACATTTTTAATGATGTATATTTCTTAAGAGATACTGCCAAGCTACATTGCAGAGGAATTGGGCCGGCACGACCGGGGAGGTACCTCTCGCTCTCATGATACCGGCGTCACATCTTCGGTATCGCGATTCGTGCTGTTTGCGAGTAGCCGGTGGACCTTTGGGGGACGGAAAGGAGGGCAACACGTCAGCATAATAATTGTGTTGATGATTATGGGCGTCGGTTTTTGATCGTTTGCACCCTATACTGTAAAAAAAATTGAAAAATTCATCATAAATTGCTGCGTACGGTACGCCGTTGCCTAATGTTACAAACTGAATACTGTTTAATGTTACATTACACCATTCGTTGTAAATAGATACATAAGACTGTTTACTGATGTGGCGAGCGATGTGCAACACCTAATTTACTTAGCAAGGGGGCTTGATAATGATATCGTGTACGTTCGTGTCTCCCTTTGGTCAATTTATTTTTATATTACGAAGATAACATTATTTAACTAATGTTCATGAAATAACATTTACCCTCCCTGTAAGCCTATCATTAACCTGACATTAAACACATGCCAGAAGAAGTAATTCATAAAAATACTTATATTTATAATCTAAGTAATTAAGGGTTCACAAAGGTTACACGTTCATTTTAAAGTCCAGGCCAGTCTATTAACTGCAAACAAAGCATAGTTTCAGTTTTACAGGTTCGAGTTACAAGAAATTAATTAGAGCTTTTAGGTAGTTGGATGAGAGTTAAGTATCGAATAGCTACTTGATGCTTCAGGGGAACCCTCAGACGTTTCTCAGGTTAACCTAGGACCGCCAAGGACCTAAGTTAAATCCTGGTCTGATCGTGCGATCCCATGGCAGGGGTGTAGAGGCGACTTGCTTGTCTTTTTCGTTTTCGTTCTTGTTTTTGTGTTGTTCCGCGTTATGTGGTTGTGTGTGTGTCTGTGTCGGACGTGTTTAGTGGGTTTAGTTTCCGCAGTTTGTTTACATTGAATTTTAATTTGGTGAAACTACTGTGGGAATTGTGTGTGGTGTTTTTGTTTTTGGTTATCGTTTTTTGGTTCTGTTTTCGTCATCTGTGACGGGAACATGTCTGGAGGGGATGGGTTTCGGGGAGGGGGGACGGGTTCATCACGGGGAAGGGGTGGAGGTCGCTCCAGGTGGACTTCGGTGGAGTTGGAAGTCTTAGAAGACCTCTCGTCGCTGGCGTCCTTATCGGAGGCCGAAATGGGGCGCAAGCGCCTGTTTACGGAGGGTTCAGGAGACTCCGGTTCGGGGTCGGAGGAGAGCGTGGTGGGAGCTGTGGGGTACAGAACACGTAACGTGGCCAAGAGAGGGAAGTCCCACACGCTAGCGGGAGCAAGGGCGGCGCTGCGAGAGCGGGTTTCGAAAGAAAGGGAGGAGGAGTTCGAGGAGGAGGCAGGAGCTACACAGACGGCGACTCCTGTGGTCCTGGAGGACGTGGATTGGTGTGGTGCTGATGAGGTGTTGGTGGCGGCGAAGGCCAATTTGGGCCTGATTCTGGACCTCACCGGCAGGTCTACAAAACTGAAGGGGGGCTACGCCTCCAAAATAAGGAGGGCGGCCGGGTCCATCAGGGAAATGATGGAGTCCCTGGTGGTACGAACGGAGGATTCGGAGGTGAAGAGGCTCAAGGCGGATAATGCGCGCCTCCAGAGGGAGCTTGGCAACCTCAGGGAGGAGGTCCGCGCCTACAGACGGGAGTTCGAGGAGGCGCGGAAAAAGACGCCCGAGGGGACTGGTGCCCCTGATATGGGCGATTTAATGAAGGAGGTTGCCCAGATGGTTGGGAACATCGTGGATGCGCGCATTTCGGGCCTCGAGATGAGGCTCCCTCCTGCCGCTCCCTGCCGGCCCCCCCTTGCAGGGGATAACAAACCGCTGGCGAAGGAGGTCAGGGCTGCCATCGCAGCGAGGAAGGTGTCAGCGGTCACTAAGGTCGTAGAGGGGGAGTGTCCCAACGATAGGGAATTCCCTGCCCTACCCCAGCAGCAAAAGGGGAAGGGCAAGGGAAAGGGCAAGAAGAGCGGCCAGGAGTGGATGGCCTTCGGTCCCTCCACGTCGAAGGCCGCTGGTCTTCCAGCGGGTAGGGGCAAGGAGAAGGCCGCCACGCAAGAGGCGGAAACTTCGTGGACCGACGTGGTCCGGCGAAAGGCACAGAAGAAGCCGGCGGCACCAGCGCCGCCGGCGAAGAGGAAGGAGGTGGCGAAGCCGAAGCTGTCGCTCCCCCGCTCCTCGGCCGTAATAGTCAAGTTACGGCCGGAGGCAGTGACAAAGGGGACGACGTACGCTTCGGCACTTCTGAAGGCGGAAGGGGCGGTGGATCTGAAGGAGCTGGGTATTGGTCCGCTCCGGATTCGCCAATCGGCTACCGGGGCGCGACTCATAGAGCTGCCCGGCTCCACGAGCGGCGAGAAAGCAAATAATCTCGCCGCTCGTCTGCAGGAGGTACTAAAGGAGGAGGCGGAAGTAATTAGGCCCGAGAAAAAGGCTGATTTAAGACTCTCGGGCCTGAGTGACGCTGTCACTGCAGCGCGTCTTCTGACTGCGGTGGCAAAGGTGGGGGGCTGCAACCCGGGCCAGGTCTCCGTGCGCAATTATCGCACGGGGCAGTTCGGCTCGGGCTCGGCCCACATCGAGCTCCCGGCGACAGCGGCCAGGAAGCTGCTTGATGCTGGGAGCGTTACGGTGGGATGGTATCGCGTCACTGTTCACTTCCTGCAGGCGAGCCCCAGGCACTGCTACCGTTGCGTGGGGATGGGGCACGTGTCCAGTACGTGCCCCGGAGGAACTGACCGCAGCAATCTGTGCTACCGCTGCGGTCAACCCGGCCACAAGGCCGGAGGGTGTTCGGCCGCCGCTCATTGTGCGGTGTGCGTAGACGCCGGCAGGCTGGCGGGCCACGTCATGGGGGGCATGTCCTGCAAGCCCCCCGTCCAGCGCGGGAAAGTTCCCTCTTCCTCTCAGAGGGGGAACCGTTCGGGGTCGGACGTAGAGATGGCCTAATATGCCACGCCATCTCAGCGTCCTCCAGGCGAACGTCAACCACTCCGCCGGGGCGCAGAACCTTTTCCTGCAGTCCATGGCGGAGTGGGTGATAGACGTCGCGATCGTGGCCGAGCCGTACGCCGTGCCCTCCAGTCCAAGCTGGGCTGGGGACACCGACGGCTCGGTGGCGATCGTGGAGCGGCCTGGAGCCGGCCCCCCCTCGTAGTCAAAGCGAGGGGCCGCGGGTACGTGGCGGAGGTTCGGGGAGAAGTGGCGTTCGTAGGGGTCTACTTCTCTCCGAACCGCAATCTGGTGGCCCTGGAACTGATTCTCGAAGTTCTGGGGCCGCTGGTAGGGCAGCTAGCCCCCCTCCAGGTGTTCGTGGCCGGGGACCTCAATGCCAAGTCCACGGCATGGGGGAACCCGGTCACGAACCCGAAAGGGAGGGAGGTGGAGAAGTGGGCGGTAGCTGCCGGACTGTCCCTCCTCAACGGGATCAGTCCAGACGTGCGTGCGATGGTCGGGAGATTCCGTGGTGGACGTCACTTTCGCCACGCCGGCCATCGCGCGCAGAGTGGAGGGGTGGAGGGTGGAAACGGAGGTGGAGACGCTCTCGGACCACCGCTATATAAGGTTCGAGGTGTCTCCGACCTCCGTTCGTCCGACGTCAACGTCGTCGTCGTCCAGGGGGAAGAGCTGGTTTCCGCGTTGGGCTCTCACTAGGCTCAACCGGGAACTGGCAGAGGAGGCCGCCATCGTCGGCCGTTGGAGTCTTCCGCCACTGTCGGAGTTAGGGGTGGTCGGCTCTGCGACGCGTTCAGTGTGGTGTGCAGAGCGGCCATGCCGTCCGCGAAGAGTCCCCACCAGCGGCGGGCGCTCTAGAGGTGGACGGCCGAATTGTCCGGCCTCCGGGCCGCCTGCAACGGGGCCAGGAGGCAGTACACCCGGAGCAGGCGGAGATGACCCCAGGACG
>JAFELO010000013.1:105251-123561 GCA_017140195.1 Eumaeus atala | reverse complement strand
TATAAAGACGAAATTTTTCAAAAAACAAGTTGTGCACGGGTGAAACAAGTGATGTATACTTGTTTCACCCGTGCACAACAACTTCTAATTTATATATAATACATTCAAACTGCCTCGATAAGCATGTTCAGCCCCAGACGTGAGGTCCTGGGCTCGAATCCCGGGTCAGATCTTACAAAATTGCTATTAGGATTTTTCAAATTATGATGAATGTCCGGAGTCACGAAGTTGGCGGTGTTACACACCCGTCCCTCAGAGAGAACGTTAAGCCGCCGGTCCTGCGCCTGACTTCTCTCCCATCCGAATAACAGAATGAAGGAATGCACTTGTGTCTACGTAAACACTTGACCCCCGCAGATGGCTCTTCTCAATAGAGATGGCCGCTGTAACTGAAATTCGCATAAAATAAAGGAGCAGTAGTAGCGCTTCGATTACTACCAACACCCACAAACGTCCTCTTAATAGTTATGCAAATGCATTGTCCTCCTTTTCTCCGCACCTCCAATGGACCACCACTCACAAACTTTAACGCGACGGCGAGGCTGTCACTTTACGCTTTTATCATGTGCTAGAGAAGTACCCCGAACGCACCGGCCGAATTCCGGTGCATTGCATCATGGTAATATCTATTGCCAAATGTAAATATAGGGACGTTTACGAACGTAATCAAAATGAGAGCTTTAAAAGGCCGTCTCGAAGCCTTTTATCCTTAACAAGGACGCCAGAAAATTGAAAAGTAATGTTGCAATATTTCACAATCATTACCTACGTCGAAATAAAGGTTCAATTTATATAGATAGTATCCTCGCAAACACAAGCGACAATCCAGAAGCGACTGAGCCGAACATTCTCTTTGTGTTTCAGTCCTTTTTATAAATACAAACCTTCCGTGTGCGCTGGTTAGAACAAAGGAAAGTACTGAAACGAATTTGATCCAAATGAATGTACGCAAAGTAATTATCTTTACGTCACAATAAATAATTTAGATATATATCAAATACAGGAGTTGCCGTATCGGGGTGTCGATGTAACAATCCTCACAAATCCTCTTGGTAGTTTCGTTTTAAAGACAGTATCGATCTCCAGTTCCGAAACATAGCTCGGCCATGAGATTACTCCCAGGAATACCAAGGATCAATTGCGTTTCATTTACTATGTACAATACAAAATATCTCACCCTTTGCTAAAATTTCAATTTAGAACCAATTTTGTAAAGAAATGGGTATATAATTATTTTAGCGCAGCTAACATTGCTTTAAGTGACGTAGTTATCTTAGTGCAATGTTTTTATATATATTAATTATGGTTTTAGTGGCCTTCATGGCCAAATTTCCCACACATTTTTATCATCATTAAATAGAAAAAGTTCAGTAAGAGTTTTAAGAGTGGGTTGGGGTAGTAGATATTTTTTCTAAAGCAATTTGTCCCTAACGTCTGTCCTGACCTGTCATGTTTTAGGCTTAATATGCTATAATAATATAAATATTCAGCACCTAGTGATGCTAGAAAAGGTGAGGCTACGTCGAAAGAGCTAAAAGCTATTAACGGCCACACAGCGTCCGCCTTGGCTTAGGCTTTGCCACGTTCTGACCCTCAATGAAACAGGTTAGTTCTCGCCTCTAAACTGTATTTGATTTTGATGATAGAACTTCATAATCATCGCCAAGTTCTCAGTTATTATTCATCGATGGCATGTCGAAGGAAAGTTACGGGAATCAAAATGTATTAATTCAAATTATTAGGAGCATCTGTTTACGTGGGCATATAACCAACAAAATTAATACCAACGACTTATAAAGTAGTAACAAACACATTCCGACGAATAAGAGGATGCAAGATTACGGTTTAATTAGTAAATAACACGGCAGCTGACAAGTAATTCGTAGGCTTATGCTGGTCACATACACACATTTTCCGTATTCGATTTCCGTATTTGGAGACACAAATCAATATAAAATATATTCATTCAAAAATACATTCATTCTCGCACATGTTCGTTATTTTTCCGAACAAAACAATATCCCTTACGTTTCGAATACAACCCGGCGCGGTCGGAGAACGCACGTGGAAAAATACCAAAATCACTTCGCTCAGAATGCAGCGTCTACATACGTTTTGTTTGTGCCGGCGCGTAAGTTCTGAAATTTATAATTGGTACTATCTCGTTGTGCTTTCGACACCCTACTACTGACCATACTTACTGTAATCATACATTCAGAATGAATAAAAACGAACATTTGCGCTAGTCTCACAGAATCCTAAACAGAAAGTCCGCTTTATGAGATATGTATATGCGGTTAGCCTTTAATATTATCCATGAGACGAAATTTAAGCGTTAAGAACCACCCGCGTAAATTTCGACTCGATTATGAATTCAAATATGAAGATCTTTTTTGGTAAGGACCATATTTAAAAAATAAATCAAATGTTTAATTCGGAGTGTGAATCATTTACTATTGCGGGATGCTAACCTTAGATTTATCCAGACACATCCTATCTAGTATTTTGTTTATATTTTTCTGCAAATCTCTATATATAAGCCTTCTTTTCAAGGAATGGTCCTCCTTGTTGCACTGTCCGATCCTTTGAAATATCTACATACCAATCCGATTTTTTCCAAATTCGTGTATTTATTAAAAACACTACGATAAATTATTCGAGCAAACGTTACTTACCCAGTCATGCCGACCCGATTTAAGTACGATGTCTTATCGCACAGCGGGTACCTGTATTGAATTCGTAATTTGAAAAATTATTATATTATTTTAAGCCTGAACGCGAAGGATTAATTCATTTCTACGAAGCTACAAATTAATGTTCATATACTTTGGCGACAGTAGCGCAGTTATGATGGCCTACTGATCTAAGCCGCGCATGTTGTACCAAGGGTTCGAATCCCGCCCAGATCATTGATGTTTATCTATGTGTTTTATATATCTCTAGGATAAAAATCTTAAATCATGAAATGTATAAGAGAAATATATACCTGTAACAAACATTAGTAAGTTACTTAGCAGAGGGCTTGTATAATGGGGTGTGATAAGTACACAGATCATTATACACAATAAATATTAGTAAGGTTTAATATGAAATGTTTTTCGAACTCAAGTTGACCATTTTATTCACAAAAAGTGCGCACCAACCGAGTACCTACCGCAGACACTTATAATTGGATTTCACCTCCCAAAGGCGTAGCTATAAAGTTAGGTTGCAGTTATTTATTATGTCCGTTGCAAAGTCGAGCACATGATATAGTAAATATAGCAGTATTGATGTAAACGGATTATTTTGCTAAAATTATGTTACCTTGAGCTTATTTCATCTGCTGGCTCCATAGAGCACCATATGTAACGTTCACGAGAAACTTGCATCCAGCGGCTCCCCGCCACCTTTACAAAGTCTTCCTTCCACCACGACCGTGTAGGGTCTAGTCTGCGTCCTAGGGTGCGGAGCCGCAACTCGAAAATTTTTCTTCCCCAACGGTTACCGTTTCTACTGGTTTTGCAATGTGGCCTGTACACGGTGAGATGCATCCCCATTCGGTATGGATAGGAGCATTAGGACAATACATTGGGGTCAAGAGTTCATGCTCGAATAACGTAACTGGCTCTTGGAATGTGTGTGGACCACGGCAATAACTTGAAAGTCTACACACGATTGCTATTTAGAATTAGATTTTTAGGAAGTAAGAGTACCATGCTGCATAGGGGGAGGTAGTACCACGCATAGTGCATGACACTACATCCTTTTAAGCAAGGGAATTGGGCCGGTAAGACGATTGAGGAGGTACCTCTCGCTCACATAATACCGCCGTAGAGTGACATGCTCAGTGTCGCGTCTCGTGTGGTTTGTGAGTAACCGGTGGCACATTATGTGGGGGGAATTACTGCATGGTAAATTAATAGGCAATTAAGTAAGTGGTAGTGGCATGCTAATGCAGCGGGACTAGGCCGGCACAACTGGGGAAGTACCGCTCGCTCACATGACACCACCGTAAAGTAAGAGCTATCGCATTTCATTCTGTTCGTGAGTAACCCGTGGCCCATTGGAGGGACGAGGTAAGGACAACGCATCTCTATGGTAAGAATAATGCGGATGACCATGGGCGTAGGTGATTGTCAAAAATCTGAGATTACTCGTTTGCTGCGATGCGATACAAAATAATACACTTAACATAAAAATATATCATTTTTATATAGAATAGGAGGGCAAACGTGTAATCGTAACCTTTTTGCGACTACCGACGCCCGTGCACATCGACATGATCACTATGCCGATGCATTTCCCTCCTTCACCCGTCCCCAATGGGCCACTGACTACTCACAAATCACACGAAAAGCGACACTGGCAATGTCACTTTACGGCGGTATTATGTGAGCCAGAGGTACCTCACCAGTCGCTCCGGCCCGATTCCGTTGCAATGTAGCATGGAACTACCTCTTACTAAAAAGAACAAAGGAACCATTCATGTTTTTCGGGGAAAATATTCTTATATTATTCCAGATTGCAATGTTTATTAGTGCACGGAAACATTTGCGTTTACATACAACATCTGTTGACTGAAGCCGGTCCGAACTGTCAAGGAAACAAGCAGCTTCCGCTCCATAATACGGTCGTGAAATGATAGTTATGTTGTTCGTGTAGTTTGCAGTGTAGTGTCGTTGAGGTAGAAGTCGAATATCGTAATCGGCGGAGTTAAGTTGACATTCTTAACTAACGAAATAGTTCCGAAAGTCAATTTGGTTAATGTACATCTTAACATCAACGCCTAAATGACTAAACGTTCGGGAAACGAAGTGTTGGTCGATCGTTCGCCAGGTGGGAAGACGATCTCCGTGCAGTAGCCGGTCTGGGATGGATGCGAGCAGCAGGAGCAGGTTGTCTTGGCGTTCGTTGAAAGAGGTCTTTGCCCAGCAGTGGACCGATAAGGGCAGATAATGATGACGATGATGGTGAAATGACTAAATAGTTGTATTTGGCGTGCTGCATTGTAGCCGAATCGGACCAGCATCATATCATCAAGCAATATATTAATATCATATGTGCGATAGGGACCTCTTTACCCGAAATAACAGTTACGGTGTCGCGTTTCGTGCAGTTTGTGACTTTCCATTGAGCCAATAAAGGACAATAGTGAAGGAGGGCAAAATGCCTGGGCTATGCCCCACGCATATAAATTCCTCCTCCTGATCTTTAGTACCCTCTTATAAGCCTCCTTCGTCTCTCTTCGCCGTAAATCGTCTTTCGAAGATGCGGGTTAAATTATTCCATCCCTAATAAGGATCAACTAGTGATTTGAACAGCAGGGTTGCTATCGATTTTATTGAAGTGTCCCCGAATTAAAAGACAGAGCACCTCGATACTGGTCAATCTCTTCAATCAACAACATCGTTCTTTTGACCTTCCTATAGCAAAAATAAACATCTCGACCAGAGGTACATAGTTGAGAAAGAGATACTGTCTGTTGGCATATAAAATATCAGGAAACGGCTGACCATAAATACCAGCTGTCACCTAAAAAGGAAAAAAAATAGAAACAGTTCATATTAATAAACAAGTGAATAATAATTTATTCATAGAGTAAGAAAATCTCGTTAAGAGAAAATACACTAGCGAGACGAGCTAATTGTGTTGCAGGTACTAGACGACGGAAATATATTTAATATTTTTATAATTTTAAGATTCTTTTTATATGTTTAAGATTTTTTTTAAAGAAAAACATATGATAATATACATAACAAAGATGGGTTTGACACATCACATATAACTCAAAATCATGGTGTTGG
Organism: Eumaeus atala; assembly: GCA_017140195.1. NCBI lineage: Eukaryota > Metazoa > Arthropoda > Insecta > Lepidoptera > Lycaenidae > Eumaeus > Eumaeus atala. The sequence continues at coordinate 117,775 of JAFELO010000013.1, read as the reverse complement.
TGGGGCAGAGATATAATGTTGGTGGGGCAGATACCTCACCAGTCGCTCCGGCCCGATTCCGTTGCAATGTAGCATGGAACTACCTCTTACTAAAAAGAACAAAGGAACCATTCATGTTTTATCGAAATTCGGACCGGGTTCAGTCAACAGATGTTGTATGTAAACGCAAACTTATTTATTCTCTTTCTAATATAAGAAAGAGAATAAAAAAAGTTGGGTTTGAAGTACAAAGACGTGTCTGGAAAAAATATTGAACTATCTATAAGATCGCATCTTACCCAGCGAAGCCGTAATGCAGTTGGGCAATGGAAAAACGAGAAATTTCACAAGAGCCTGGTGTTTATTATACAGTGAAGGAGGGCCTTTATTCGTAGTTCTCAAGCACAAAAAGAAAGACAAGCAGCCCGAGAAACGGCTAGGTTAGAAACAAGTGATCGTTGAGCTTATCGTTAGTTAGAAAAAATGGTTCAAATGAATCGAGCAATGTTTCTATGTGATTACATTTTCGATTATAGCTTGCATCGTTAGCTCGAATTGCTCCAATGGGCGACGTTTGCCAGCATTATAGCGCATTGAAATTTACTGATGAAACATCTGGTTCATGCTGCCCTAGTGGTAGAATGAAATTGCCATTAGTGCTTCCGTCACTAGAGTCACTGTGTTCCATACTTTATGGTGAAACACCAGAATCACGAAACTTTCTAGCGAACACTCAAAAATGCATGTTGCATGCACACAAATGTGTAATATCTGTTATCAAATGGGGCAGAAATTTTCGAAGAGCACGGATATACACCGACATTAACATAGGTAATTTACGTTAAAGGATTTGCTTTCTATGATAGTAAAACATTGATGGAATCCGAAACTGATAAATTATATTACTCGATGCTGGATGTAATCAATCGATTGGCTAAAACGAGGGTTGCCGCACATATTCCAATTCGGCCAGATCAAATGCCAAAACAAATTGACATCATATCTGCTTACGGATCCAGATAAATTCCACACAAATTCATGAAAATTGACGCCAGATACCATAACAGCGAACGCCGGATAACCACTGTATCTTCGTCGATCGCCGGATGATAATGGTAGACCTATCAAAGCTAAAGTGAAAGGAAGTGATTACGTGGTACAGAAGTTAGAATACTCCATGTTCACCACTTCTTTCCAAAACACCCAAGGCATACTGTATTGTTGAGTATTGTAATTCGGTAAAGTCAAATAAATACATTTGCAAATACGTCACAAAAGGTTGCATGGCGCAGATAAAAACACGGCGGTTTTTGTTATCCAAACATCCCCTACCAACGTTGAAGTTACGCACTTTCAAATTGGTAGATAAGTGAAATGCAATGAAGAGATTTGGCGTGTATTCTCATTGTCTATTTACGACCGTCATCCCACTATTGTTCATTTGGGGGTACATCTAGAGAAAGTTCACAGCATTATGTACATGCTCAAAATGCCAAAACACCTTCAGCGACTACGCTGACCAGTTTCGCTGCAATTTGTTAAAGCGACCCGTCCGCTAGAACGTTGCCTTACTCGGAGATGCCACAATGTTACACTTGGAACGCTACATGAAGAAATTTTACGTCGAAAGCAAGGCGATACAGTCCTCAGTTAAGCTTGGTTAATCACCGCATAATTTACAATTAAGGTAATCACCGCATAATTTACAATTAAGGTAATCACCGCATAATTTACAACTGAAGGTTGGCTCGGTAGTCTTCATGCTTAGCAATTCAAACCTAACTGACCTGACAACAACTAAACCTGGCTGACGAGCAATGTGATTCACGCGGCGATACGCAAAGAAAAATTTAAAGATGCGGAAGATTTCATTCCAAGGACTCCGATGATCCCAACGGATATGTCATTTGATTCAAACGAATTCAATTCCAGATTCTCCGTGACGATTGACAAATCACAGGGCCAAACCTTGTGTCTTTGTAACCTTAATCTAGAAAATGCAAGTCTTTCTCATAGTCACTTGCACGTTTTCACGTTTTGACAAATCTGGTTAAGGCGCGTAAATGCGTTTCCCCGCTTCAACAAAAAAGAGAGCAACATATATGATATAAAACATTGTTTTTTTATTTAGTATTACAAGTATTATTAAAAGTGATGCTTATTTATCGGTAGCTACTTTTTATTCAAATTTCATACGTTTTTAGGTTCTAGGAATACGCATTCGAAAATGGCTGTTCGGATGGAATAAATTAAAGCTCGTATGAGAAATTTATCTGTAGGATTAAGAACTTACACATTAGCATTTAATTCACAGCGAAGTTTCTATTTCCTGAACAAAGTCTACTCTGATGCATTGCGTTAGATCTCAAATGGAAAACGAACAAGATACTCATGTACAGTGTAGATTTTCATTCAAATAAATCCAATCACTCAGAATTTTCTAATTATCATTCTAATGAGAATTGAAATAAAATGCATTGTTTCTACCGTATAAGCTAAAACGATAAAGTCATCATTCAATTATACTGTTTTTATGATATTCTCAGTCGTTAGCATTCTTTAAACCCCTAATACGTCTCTTTTACTTGAACTATTACGTCACTTTTACATAAGAATATTACGTGCAAGATAGATACAAAAAACCTCCCTGGTCGCGTCCTTTGGTAAACTTAGTCTGGCAGTAAATACTGTTATAATAAAAAGTAAAAAATGTTACATTTTAATTTTGAATCTGTCATTTTTATACGATTGTTCATAGTGTTTTCTCATTTTGGCGCCAATACTTTGCACATTACATTGCGAAATAAAAATGGCACGGGGTAGCAAAGAGAACAGAATCGCTGTGATTGCATTACACAAAATAAGTATGGAGTGAAATGCAATTTTTAAAACTCGCCATACACTTGGTAATAATAAAATGTTTTACCGCGCTATTAATACAGAAACGGTACAATTAGGCTGCTCTGTTTGTGACAGTGATAGATCCGGCCGTCCACGTATTGTTCGTACGAAAAAGGTGGTGAAATAGTCCTAAGAAATCCTATTCGAAAGCGAAAGATTGTAGATATTTTTTCACGGAAAAAGAAGATATAACCTAATACCATGTAAAATATTTTAAGAGATGACTGTAGCCAGTGCGTTTCTTATAGGCTGCAAGTCCTAAATTGCAGCCTATAAGGGACGCGCTGGCCATTTTTAACTTATAAATTAAAGATGAATATAATGGTAAAATCGAAACAAGTACTGGGGAGTAATTTTGTTTGGGGACGTGATTTTTTTTTTACAATTGAGCAACATTTTAAGAAACAAAATTCGCGTATTTATGCTCAAAATTCTAAAGAAATTTCGCAACTAGTCGATAGAGTGCAACGTGGGCATTATCCAACATTTGTGAACTTCCCCATGGAAAGAGTACGTGCTTATATTAATAACTGTCCTCAACATTTAAATTGGCCATTGGCTGCAATACGGGCTGTATTGCAGCCAATGGAGACCACTTCGAGAAAGCTTTTTATATTGCTTTATACTTGCGTATTAAACCAACATAATATAAAAATAATAAATATTATTTTCAATGAAAAAAATATTTTTTCCATATTACAATATTCACGACAAGACTAGATAAATTGGCTATTGTAATCTACTAGTATCTCGTACCAATGGTCAAACGTCGGTCACCCAGTACGAGATCACAAATTTTATCGATGTTTTCTTTCGTGGTAGAGGATGTAGGCCTTCCACTCCTAGGATCATCTTTAATGCTCTCACGACCGCGCTTAAACTCAGCTACCCACTTCTTGACACTGGAATACGATGGAGCAGACTCCCCCAAAGTGCTCGCCATATCTTGATGGATCTCTTTTGGTGATAGGCCTTTTTTATTGAGGTACTTAATGACTGCACGGTGTTCAATTTTCTCCATTATTGAAAATTGCGTCAGATTGCTTCAAACAAGTAATCACAGAAAATTTATATTGTGCAGTATCGAAAAATCAAATAAGACACATACTAACAAATGACGGTAGATTTAAAAAGATGTCATAGCTCCATGTAGGTTAGGCCACGAACTTTTAGATCCACCCTAGTATGTAGAGTTATTTCGCTTCAAACATTTACGTGTGTAAATGTTAGGAAAATATTTATCTTACCTGCGAATATACTGCGAATGAAAGTGTAATCAATTTATTCAATAGGGAATAGTGGAGTTTAGTGTGTATTTACATCTCAGGGAACTAGTTAAGAGTAATAAACTCAATTTCCAGTAAGTCACTGTAACACTGTAGGTGTGGTAACAAATATAAATACCGAATTGTCACATACATGTTTATAACAGGTTACTATTAATAGTCTGCACCTATTCCATACTTAGCTCTTAACTACCTAATAGGTGCTTCATATTAATTACGTGTAACCAGAAACTGTGAAAACGACTTTTGTAGTTTATTTGCCAGGTAAGTCACTTTATGCTGGCGCCTTTGATAAACATAATTTACACTTCATCATCCTAAAAATAATACCTTAGCCGTTACACCGTCCCACGAATCCGATATGAACATTCCCTTTATATAACTAGTGCACTAGGTAGTATAAACAGAGGGAATTTTCATTTCAAGTATGCATGGATAAGCAAATACTGACAACAAATCATTTACATATTATAGCAGGGACTGGAATTTTATTGGAAAAATCAGATGAATGTGTAGTACGGGGATCTCATTACAGATCCCTTTATATATTGCCTTAAACTGAGGCATTTTATTTGTAAGAAAGTCTCGTGAATAATCAACGTCCTTAGTTAGTGAGACTTTATGTCGCCACACACTTGATGAAACACGAAGGAGCTACTAAGGAATTAAGGATGTATAAACTCAGTCTGATTTCGAGATAATTCAGCGCTGAACTGTAAAAAAATATATATAAACAGTAAAAGTCTGCGCTATCTTGTATATGCGTACATGGATATTATGAAGTCAGTATAGCAGCCAAACTACTGACCCTTGAACAGATCCTTTTTTCAGCGAGTTCAGAGACCACTGCGAGAGCTTTCAGCAGCAGAGATGGGGTGCCCTAGATTACCCTTATTAACCAACCCTAACGCACGGTTATGAATTTTTAAATGTTTGAAATATTATATAATGAATTCTGAACTTCACGCACCGTAACGCGACTATTACTGTATTCAATAAGGGAATGAGACGGCTTCACATACGTCTTTAATAAAATAAAGAGACGAAGAAATTCAGTACTAGATCAATGCAATTGGCACATACAGAAATGATACACTTAAATGTATTTGTATTTAATATAGTGGATTTGAAAAAGATTTTCTAAAATGTCGAGCACTGTCTAGAGGTAAATGTTTTAGCTGTTAGGAATTTTGTAATTCGCGTCACGTCGACGCCCCATTTCTGTCATAAGCAGTGTTGTTAAAATTTTCACGTTTGAACAGCCAGGAAAATATATTTTAAAAATTTTAAATTTTGAATGAATATTATACTGAATTGAAATAGACGTTTTTTAGAATTTTAACAGTGAGGAACTTTTGAACCGAGTAAGTTAAATTATAATGGAGTCCATAATCCATTATAATTTAACTTAGTCATGCTATGCTGTTTTGCAATATTAAATAACTGGAATCGAAATGAAATTATTGTAGCAATGGAAATATTATTACTATCAATTATATTAAATAATTGCATATTAATGCGATAAACGAGACGAATATAAAGACGTAAATTAAACGACTAAACGGATTTGGATTCCATTTGGTACAGATACAGATTTTAATGTGGAATAACATAAAATGGTTTCCTTAGAAATTTACGCGAATGCAACCGCATCAAATAATGTATAAACCACCATAAACCACACCCATGAACATCCATATAATTAATATGCAGATGCGTCACCCTCCTACCCCCCCTCCCAACGGGCCACCAAATACTCACAAACCGAACGAAACGCGACACTGAAGGTGTCACTTTACGGCAGTATTATATGAGCGTGCCGGGCCAATTCCGCAGCATAGGTGGATGTAGTTTCACGCATAGCATTATCTCCTCCTATGCAGCATGGCACTACCTCTTCCTAAGTTACATGTTGCGTTGCTGGCAAATTCACACACAGGTGCTCACAGGATACCGGCGCCAAGTTACAAGACACTTGTGCATGACTGTAATGAAGCTGCCTCCTTACGCTACAAGGAAAGCATATCTAAAAAAGTTTCATTCAAATACCTTAATTTTATAAAGATCCTCGATTGAAAACCACACGATGGATTTTCTTTTTTCATTTGAAACAGGCAAGCACGAAAATAGCTACGTTTTACGATGAGTTGACTCCAATAGCATCCGCGCATAGAAAATTGAGGTTTCAATTGAATTGTGCAATGTAATAGCGAGATACGGTTCTCATATCGACACTTCAAAACTGAATCGAGAGGGAAGTTGTCGGGATTCAAATGGTGATTGTGTTATGAGCCAGTAAGGAAAGTATAGAAGCTTGGAAAACCATTGTGAGTATTTTATTGCTTGCGGGTACAAATAGTGGGTACTACTATACCAGAGAAAGACTTCTTATAAGTTAATGATTGATACCCATAATGTATAATTTTTTAACGGCCGGTATGACCGGGAAGGGGCATTTCGTTCACATGATACCGTCGAAAAGTGAAGTTTTGGTGTCCCTCTTCGTGCGGTTTATGAGTAGTGCGTTCATTGGAGTGGAGGAGGAAAGGCTGGCAATGTATCGGGATAGCATTTTGCAGGTGATCATGGTCGTCATGTAGTAAAAAAGCTCAGATTTTTTGCCTCCTACAGGAAAAACAATAAACCTTTCCATGACAAAAGCTTACGTAGCTACATTACCTTGTTTTACCCTTAATACTAACTTTTTCTTACCATCCATGTCCAATCCCACAATCTGGACGAAATACGATAACGTTATTGTCACTTCACGCTAGAATTATGATAGCGTGAATTATCTCTCCGGAGATGGTGGCCTTTTTCAATTGTGCGAAATCTTTCGCAATGAAGTCATACCACCGACTCTACATGGTAATGCGATCTTCGTGTGTTATGCAGTATTGTGTGAGTACCAGGAAAGAAACAGTTTCGGCGTTAAATTATAATATCTACTTTACTCAAAACTGTTCAACGGTGGACGCATGAAAGTGTCAAATTCATTCAAAACTGTTCCAACGAAGAGAGTCGAATGTAGATACCTACGATGAAACATTTCTAGAATATTGTATAATCTTCGTTTCTACAATTGCTCTCTAGGCGAAGCACACATCACATTCATATCCCAACATCAAATAGCAGTGTATTTGATCATCAATAGAAATTAAATGTGAAGATTTCCGAGAATCTTCCGATCCCCTATTCTTATTATAACACAAGAGCATGGCGAACCGGACCGGAGCAAACAATTTATTAGTACGTACTAAAATTCTTATTGTAGATCGAAGATTTGTTGTTAACAATAGAGACTCAAGATATTGCATTTAAGTGTCCGTTATTAAAAGTGTCTTTACGGACTGGTACTATTGTAGGATATCTAGTATCCCCAGACCATGTTTCAAGCCTTGTCGTGGCGGTGACGCTCGCTAGCCTGGGGTGAACCCATATTTACACATTTCTGAGTGATGGTTGTGCGTACTATCAATTTAGCTGACCAAATCGTAACAGCCGTTATCTCTCTACTCAGGCTCAGGCCCAGAGCCCTCCCGTCCGAGACATAGGAGCAATTCTCGGCTAGAACCTCTGCCACGAGCTTCCACGGGCCCACCGTACGGTAACCCCAACACGATACCGTACGGTACTCCTGGATCGATATCACTGCGACGACCCTCTGCGCAGAGTGCAGATGGGCCTTATTTCTCGCAGTGATACGATCCGCCCAAAGCAGAGCACCGTACGCCGCCATACTCCGAAGACGGCGCTGCGACCTCCGAGGTTTTGCCCAGCGCACACGCCACCTTCACGACCTTCGATCCCACCAGTGAAGTGAGGACCGAATGTCCACCCTCCGTCAAGAAGGAGCCCCTGATATTTGCTGTGGTGGCTTAACCTGACCCTCTCCTTTCCGATCAGCAGAGAGGTGGGGCCCCCTGCGGCTGGTCCCGAGGAAGAGAAGAGCTTCGGTCTTTTCTAGTCTTACCTGTAACCCTAACCTCTCCTTCTTGTAGTTTCGTCCCCGGGCGTATACGAGGGTGTCATCCGCCTAAGAGGTGATACCCATCCCGGGGAGGAGACGGCGGTAGGACCCAGTCCTAGCCGACATCTCACAAGATTGGTGCAAGTACAGAACCCTGCGGGACGCCTCGCCCTACTCGCCGCCACTCCACGGACCCCGACCGGTTCTCAAGAGCTACTCTGCGACCTCCATCCGTGGTTCATCTTACTGGCCTGGGGAGCCCTGCGAGGATTATGGCTATCGAGGCGAACCTCATGACCCGGGTCTGTTCGCTAGGGGCAACTGTCTCCTCGGTGATGGGGGCAACCCACTGGTGATAGTGGGTACGACCTGAATAGGGATGCGACCTCGGCCTACTGGCCTGCAGGTGTGGTGAGTGGAGAAATGTGGTGATGTCCGAGTGTGATGTGGGTTATGCGTGTGAGTTAGTGATCCTCGTCACGATCGCTGGGGCCGAGGACCCCTCTCCGCATGGTGGATCACGGAATACGAGCTCACGTGGATACGGCCGCCCGTCGAGTGGTCACGCATGTAGCGGGGCCAGGTCCCACACATGGCTACCCGGAAGGTTCTCCCTTCCAAGAACGACGCCACTAGTCACACGAGAGCCGGCGGGACGCCGGCGTACATCAGCTTCACAAGGAGGCCCGGGTGCCACATCCTTTTCCATGTCGAGAAAAACTCCGACCGAGTGTCTTCCCTTGTTCATCTCCGTGGCCAAGTGATGGAGCACCCGCGCGAACTGCAGTGTGGTCGTGTGGCCGCTCCGGAAACCGAACTGCTCTTCCCTTATTGGGACGTACAGCTTTAGTCTCCGGAGCAGTAGCCGCTCGAACAACTTGGCCACGTGCGACAGCAGCGTGATCCGCCGGTATCTTCCGGGCAGGTGGCGAGGCTTGCCCGGCTTCGGAAGGACGACGATTCTCCCTTCCTTCAAGATATCCGGAAAGTGGGACGTGCGGAGGACACCGTTAGATATCCTGGTGAGACCCACGGCTGTGTGCCACGGCATCATCACCAGTGATGTGGGAGGATGTTATCGGGGCCTGGTGCTTTGCGCCTCGAGAGGCGAAGGGTAACCTTTCGCAGCTCGGATGGGGAGATAAAATCCCCCCGCCCAGCGGCGGAGGCGAGCTCGAATGGAGCTCTCAGACGCGGCCCTCTACGTGCTCGTGGTGCTCGGCGGCGACTGGAGCTGCTATGCTGGCTATCTATACAGAATGAATATATGCCCGAAGTACACGAATGAGATCGCCAGCAATGTCCCATGCACCCGGACCATGTCTGAACCCGGTGCCCTCTTCTTACTCTTGAGGTGAGTCAGAATCACCTCCATTTTAGCCTCCGTGACGGGTGGCGGAACACCCTCCTCCTCGTCCGACGTCCTTCGAGCAATCCTGGGAGGCATGAAGCCCACGGGAGACAACTCCCCGACGATCCTCCTCAGTTGGTCCGACTGGAGCATCTCCGTGATGGGGGCCAGCGGGGCGCGGAGCTTCTTAAGCGCCCATTTTTACGGTCGGCCCCAAGGATTCCTCTCGAGATCCCTTACGAGCGCCAGCTGGGTCTCCTCCTTGGCTCGGCAAATGGCCTGCTGTAGGATCTTCATCTTTTCCACATAGATCCCGCGCAGCCAGTCATCCCTGTCGACGTCCTGGGGGCGTCTCCGCCTGCTCCGTGTGTGATGCCTCCTGGCCCACCCCTAACTCCGACAGCGGCGGGAGGCTCCAACGGCCGACCATGGCGGCCTCCTCGGCCAGTTCCCGGTTGAGCCTCGTGAGAGCAAAAAGTGGAAACTGGAAGCTTGAAACACCCCGAACCGTATGTAGCTATGGTCCGAGAGTGTTTCGTGGCATGGCGAAAGTGACGTCTACCATGGAACCTCCTGACCATCGCACGCAGGTGTGGACTGTCCCTATATTGACAGAGGGACAGTCCGTCAGCTACCGCCCACTTCTCCACCTCCCTCCCTTTCGGGAACTTTCCCGCGCTGGACGGGGGGCTTACAAGACATGCCCCCTATCACATGGCCCGTTAGTCTGCCGGTTTCCGCGCACACCCCGCAAAGAGCGGTGGCGAAACACCCATCGGCAATGTGGCCGGGATGACCGCAACGGTAGCACAAAGTGCTGCGGTCAGTGCCACCGAGGCGCGTACTGGACACGTGCCCCATCCCCAGACAACGGTAGCAGTGCCTGAGGCGCACCTGTAGGAAGTGTACGGTGACGCGGCACCACCCTAACTTTACGCTTCCTGCATCAGGCACCTTCTTAGCGACAGTCGTTGGGAGTTCGATGTGGGCCGAGCCCGAGCCGAATTGCCCCGTGCGATAGTTGTGCACAGAGACCAGGCCCGGGTTGTGGCCCCCCTCTTTGTCAACCGCAGTCGCCTGACGCTCTGCGATGATCGAGTCACTCAGGCCCGAGAGTCTCAAGTCGGCCTTTTTCTCAGGCCTGCTTACTTCCACCTCCTTACTGAGCAACTCCCGCAAGCGAACGGCGAGATTGTTTGCTTTCTTGCTTTCTTCGCCGGCCGCTTCTTCGCCGCCTTGTGGTGAACGACGTCCGTCCATGATGCCCCTACATCCGGTGAGGCTCGATGCTCCGACCCCCCTCTCTTGCGTAGTTGCAACCGCCTTAGAGGTATTGACCGAACGCCATCCACTGTGGCCCGTTTCCCTTCCCATTTCCTTTGCCCTTCCCCTTTGAATTTTAGGCGGGGTAGGGCCGGGAACTCCTTCTAACATACACTATTCTCCGCTGTTTTAGAATGTGCGGCCACTGGCACCGTCTTCTTGGCCGCGTTCGCGGCCCTCGTCTCCTTCGCCAGCGGCCTATTGTCTACGTCTAGAGCCGCATCTCCAGGCCCGAGATGCGTGCATCCACGATGTTCCCCACCATCAGGGCAACCTCATTCATGAAGTCGTCTATTGTAGTGGCTGCCTCACTCCCTTTGGCCGACTTCTTCCGCGCCTCCTCAAAATCGCGCCTGAAGGCGCTGACCTCTTCGCGCAGGTTGCCCAGCTCTCTCTGCAAGCGCGCGTTGTGGCCTTTAGCCGCCTCACTTCCCCGTCTTCCGTGCGGACCACCAGAGATTCCATCATCTCCCTGATAGGTCCTTATCCCTCGCCTAATTTTCGCCGCATACCCACCCTTCAAGTTGGGAACTTTCCTGTCAGCTCTAAAATGAGGTCTAAGTTAGCCTCCGCTGCCACCATAACATCACCGGCCGCGCACCGTTCAATATCTTCCAGCACTATCAGAACACTGGCTTATTTTCTTCCTTCTCTTTTAAAAATGCCCTTTTGCGCAGTGCATCCGCAAAGTCTCTCTCCCGTTCGTTCGCAATTCGCTCTCGCTAAGCCGCCCTGCTCCCTCTTGCGTATGCGATTTGCCTCTCTTTTCCACATTGCGTGACCTGTACCCCACAGCTCCCACAATGCTAGTGTCCGAACCAGAACCGGAGTCCCTGGACCCCTCCGTAAACAGGCGCTTGCACCCCAATTCCGCTTCGACAAAGATGCCAATGAGGAAAGGTCCTCCACCACCTAGAAGTCTTCAGAGTTCCCCTTAGGGCGTCCCCTGCACCGTCCTCTTGAGGAACTCGTCCCCCCTCCCCGAAACTCATCCCCCCGACATGTTCTCGTCACAGAAAACGAAAACCAGGCCACAACAACAAGAAAAAATACGAAAACAACGAAAATAATTACTGTAGAAATTTCACCAAATTTAAATTTAATGTAAGCAATGTGCAAACAAACGAAAAAACAACCATGAAACGAGGAATAACACGAAAACACCACCAACAGCAAAAAAGACGCCACAAGCAAGTCGCCTATACACCCCTGTCCCGGCTACAAGAGCTGAATCACAAAAATAATCTCGGCAACCCGGCATCGCACCGGAAAAATTTTTGCATCCAAAAATTTTCGTTTTCAACACCTTTCGACAGCCGCTACTGAGACTACGATCGCAGCACTACGTATAAGCCCACTCCTGGAAAACAAGGTCCCACTTTTACACCCCTACATTACTAGGCCATAACTTTCCTTCTTCCTTCGTTTCTGCGGAATATACGTAGGTGATTTAGGTTTACTCCCTTTATCCGGTGGCCATATTCAAATATAGATCTAGTAAGCTTCGAGACTATAATAGCCAGTATGTTCCAGTGACAGTTTGATGTTTGCTGGGACTTTATGGGCTACCCAGACTTCGAAGTTCAATTAAATGCGTTCTTACAGGCTACCTCGGACTCGCCGGCTGCTTCGTCGACACCCGGAGGCTTAGTGGGAAGCTCCGTCGCCTCACCCGCTGTTACCAAGTCACGTGGGCCGGCGGATTGGCGGACCA
>JAFELO010000013.1:84244-104436 GCA_017140195.1 Eumaeus atala | reverse complement strand
TATATATATATATATATATATATATTAGTTTTTGATTTAATTATATATACCACTGGGTCCCAAACATAGGGAAGAACCCATCCATATTCTCCATTGAAATATTATTTTTTAATTTCAGTAGCCTGACGGCTCATCCTTAGAAGGAATCGGAGTTCCCTAGTGAGGATTTGCGCTTTATCAAATCTAATGTAATGGCAGGAGCCAACTTCAACATGCTCACAGACCGCAGATTTTGTAACACGTCGATGTTTCATATCAGCTATATGTTCTTTAACGCGAGTTTTTATAGATAACGCGAGTTCTTTTAGTTTACCCTATATAGTAGAGTCCACAGTCACAATCAAGCTTGTACACTCCTGCATCTTGCAGAAGGATATGGCATTTCACTGATGGTCAGAACTGAATGACCTTCTTAGGCGGCTTAAAATAGGTTCTTATGGAAGCTTGCTTAAGAATACAGCCAATAATATCAGTCACCAATTCCAACATATGGTAATATTGCAGGTAGGCTCTTGACGGTGGCTGGTTTCACTCGGCCTCTATGGAGCAGACGGGGAAACCGAAACTTGTTATCTTGCAGAACTTGCTTGACATGTTAAAGTTCGGTATCCAGGTTTGTCACAGATGCCTCGTGCTCGCTGAAACAGAGATTTACCCATGGTAGACAACTGTCTTGGGTGGTGAAGAGAATTGTCCTTTAGAGATCTGTATGGGTGTATTTTCTAAAAATAGTGCGACTTGAGGTGTTGGGATTACGGATGATCAAAACATCTAAGAACGCTAAAGACTTGTTTGCCTCTGAGTTGTAAATTGTATTTTGGAGTCTATACTATACAGATGCTTAAGGAATATGGTTACTTTATACCTTAATAATGTTTTAATAGCCCAGCATATTCCAGTGGTAGTGGTAATATGTTCAAAGACAAACAAATTTTAAAATTCGAATATTAAAGCAACGTTCAAACGTCAAACGGAACAATACGTCGATCATCGACTCTAGATCTAACCAATCACGCGCAGTTGTCAATCTGTCAAAACAATGTTTTGATAACAATACTACGAAGGTTTTGGAATTGGGTTTAAAGTCTGCAAGGTGTAGGAGTGTACAAGCTTGATTGTGACTGTGAACTCCCTTATATAAGACAAACTAAAAGATCGATAAAAAAATCTATAATAAATCTCTCTAGGAAACACCGATTCCTTACCAAGGATGATCGGGATGGCTAAATAATTAAATAAACCGAGATAAAATCCGTAAAATTAGTTTTTTTGTATTTAGTAACATTCGCGTAAACTTACGAAATCTTTAAATCAAATATACGTACATCCATGATAGCACACACATATTCATTCAAGCACAGCACTACATTCAAATATACGTTGTACACATTTTTTTTAAATTATTTTATATTTATTTATGGTTTCACTATTGTGAAACCTTATATAAATATAAAATAATTTTTAAAATAAGACAAAAAAATTATATTCTCTGAGGGAGTGAAGGACTGGAGATCTGTAACACATAGCTGTTAGCTTAGTATTGACCCCAGTCGAGTACAAGGATATTCTTTTGGTTGTTATTTTTGAGTCTTCAATGTACTATTTTTGTGTAATTAATTTGTAAAGAAAAAATAAAGATTTCATTATTTTTCTTATCAAAGAAATGTTAAAATGTACTCCATCGCCCACATACTCTCTCCAAAAGTAATTTTAAAATAATCATACCCATAGCGTTAATGAAAAATTCTATAATCCTTTACTATAAAAGGTCTCACTGGTTACTAATAGACAAATATACCGACGGAAAAATTTGAATATATCATTACAAACAGTTACATTCCATGCAAGAAGCAAATTACTAATTAAGAACTTAGGTTCTGAAAAATATGAACTTCGTGTTCCGCACTCCACAGCCTCTTTAAGTTTGTTCTTTTAACTATTGGACTTCTATAACGCTTACTTTTCTCCTTTTTAAACAAATAAGTTTTTAACTCTATAGAATAAACTCTAAAACTTCAAAGAAAATAGAGTGAGCTTGTAAAACAGTTTAAAGTTCATTTTCGCTCTCACTACTACAAAACTATTTTCGTTTAGTTTAAAAAAAAATTGTTCTTAGCCCAACGCTTTTGTATTATGGACAGGCAGCTAGAGACAGGAATGAAAATAGTTTGATCACCCAGGTGTAATATAAAATGTACTCATAATTATATCCTCCGGGTCGAATTTAGGGTACAGTTGCATAGCTACAACTGCTCTAGTTCAATATCTCTAGTCTAGTCATATTGTAATAGAATAATTTGGATTCTCGATTCCCTCACTCCTCTATGCGACTGGAACCAACGGCTTAATGGGCGCCTCGCGGCACGAATGTGTAACACCACTAACTTCCAGACTTCGGACTATACAAAGAAATTGGGAAATCCCTACAACACTTTGATCTGACCCGGGACTCGAACCCGGGACCTCACGACTGCAGTTACCGGGCTAATGGACCACGAGGCAGATATATTATAGTATCCCTATACTGGTGGCAAACGAGATATCACATCGTTTTGACGACTACCAATGCCTATAGACATTCGCATTATCCCAAATAGAATATCATCGCGATTCTAATAAGTGCGGCTAATTGATAGCTGACAGTTCATTGCGGTCAAAAATCGACCAGCTCTAGGATCTTCTACTATAAACATCAAGCCCAAGTACCGAAGAATAATCCTGAGGGGCTTATCTTTGGATCTTTCACTCTTGGATTTTAAAAAGAAACGGTGTGCCGTTTATCTAGACGTGTATAGAACAAAATTTAAAAAAAGACCAACTAGCTTCGATGTAGGTGGTGCTATTTGCAGGTGGCAAGAGGCGAAGGTGGGAACCTCACCCCATTGCACTGTCCTAAAGTAGGTGGGGTTCTATTGTAGTGCGGGACAACCCCATTTGTGGAGGTGGAGTCCCTTTGAGGGCTGACTAGCCGTCGAGTTGCCCTAATGATTTATTGTTCCGGGGCAACTCACCAAATGCGGCACTGATGGTAATCGCGGTGGTTTTTGTGGGTAATTGGCACTATAATGCGAATGCTATTCATTACAATAAAACTACTTTTACTGATTTTACCACGGTTTGTTTAATTATTTAACTAGCCCAACGTTTCAGAAGCATTTCAGCAACCGTGATCACAGGCGGATCAACAATGGTTGCTGTAAAGCCTATGTAACGTTGGGCTAGTTAAATAATGAATTAAACCGCGATAAAATGCGTAAAAGTAGTTTTAATGTAAAAGCTTCTTTGAGATAGAATAGTTACACCAATAAAATGCATAAAATGTATACAAATAAGTATTTCGTTCTTTGGTGAAGCATAAAAATAAATGAAAATATTATTTTTAAAGAAAAAAGTATAAATAATGATAACTATTACATTAATGGAATTATCACAATTGTGTGAGCTATCTCTTATAAGCTTGAGACATGATTTTTGCACATAGGGTGATGTAAAGATGTATACAAATATTGCCCAGACCATAAAATTTTACTCTCGTTAACTAAAGTAATATATTATATATATGGAAAATACCACTGAATTTAAAATAATTAATGGCCGTACCGTACAATAATAAATACCGTAAAATAAGCATTTTTTATTGAACCCAGAAATTATTTGATATGTATAATATGCCGCCATATCCGTGAATCTCTTTCTTTTTTCCTACTAAGTAAATAAAAGTACAGTTTTAGGATTACGCGAATGTTACAAGTTATAAGATACTCAAATGAAACGCGATACAACGCAACAGTTTGTAGATTTTATTCTACTGCTTAACATGAGAAGACTGTGTTCTAACTTGACTGATCCAGAAAATACAAGTATCTATTACTTTCCGAGTAAGTAAACCGTGAGGCATCAGCTATAAATTGTAAGACGCCTAAAATGTCCAGAAATTTAATTTCTGACTTCATAATAATATAAGCTGGCAGTACTTCCACGTGAAGGCGGTAACAGTTAAAACCCAATTTTAAATGAGCACGGAAGATTCACATAATTGATTAATTATTATTATTACTAGTAATTGGCTAAGATTATATGTCTTCGGGCTTTTGCTATTTTGAGTACTTACCTACTTTCTTTTAAATCGTCATCTTCATGGTACGGGACCCTACCCAGTAACTCAGGGAGCAGACATTTACATTATAATGAGAATGTAAAAATTGTTTGTCAGTATTATTGAATATATTTCCTAAAAAAATTATTAAACGCCGTTGTAAATAGAATACAACCAATATTATTGTACAATCTGTTTGATGTTTGTTTGTATGCAAACTCCAATTTCTAAAACTATTTAACGAATATAAATGATTATTATTTTGTTTTAAAGCTTTGGGCCCTGGGTACCATATATGCTTAAATTTATATTCGTGGCTGATCTTCATTATGGCTCTTAGGGTGTCTTAAGGAAACATGTTGAAACTCAACGTGTTTTATTAAAGCACCGTTGACCATTTTCTGTAAACATATAGAAATCGAAGGCTTACAGTATCTGATGTAGAAAATCAATAAATTAAAAGCCCGGCCAAAAATTATATATTATATACAGAACATGATAAAGGCGCTATGTTATTCGCGTAATAATAGCCATTTTATTATATATAATAGACAATCGTCTGCCGCTGATTCCAATTAATCTTGGAAACCAGTTGCCGGCTACTTACTATAAAAGTTAGAGTCTTCTCAGGATATAAATTTAAACCAGATCTTTAACCCCACCTTAATGTCTAGTCTAGGTTACTATTCCATTGGCTGGTGGAGTTTGAAAGCGAAAGAAAAGGAGTTCGTCATTAAATCTCCAAATTAGATGTACACATATGGTAGGATGAGGTTATATATTTTGAAATAGAATTAATGAATATAGGAAATAGGGGAGGTGACAGTGAGCTAACTTGAGGCACACAGACAGAATTATCTAGTTTTATGCAACCCCAGCGACCATAGAAATTTTAGGGGTACATTAATAGCCTTAAGTAGAAGAAGTGACTGTGTGCTTTTAATACTGATCACGATATTTCGTGATACTAAAATCAAGCAGTGCTAACATAGCAAGATGTATGTTATCCACCTTCCAACGAATGTCGTCAACGATTTTTATTTTATTGTGTAATATGAGCGAGAGCTCTTAGGACCCGCCGGCCCATTTCGCTGCAGTATAGCTTGGCATTACCCTCTAGTACATATGGGATGATTCGTATTTTAGGACAAAACATACATACGATAGCAAATGAATTATAATAAGTGTTTTGATGTTTGTAATTGTATCATATTTGCACCCGAGGATATGTGTTATTTTACCACCACGGGTGCAAACTTATGAAACGTCATTGGATGTTAAAATATATCCTGCATTTCTAAATAAATATATCATGCAAATATGACGTGGCGGGCTGAATAATTGCTACACTCCAGCGAATAACTCGTTTACATTTCACTTCAGCGCGCCACTTGAGAGAACTTTCATTATTGCTTTCACATAAGTTATAATAGTTTTATATGAATAATTATTGGAAATGAACATATGACTTTATAATTATTTTCATTACTCTGAAAATTCTTGTATAAAACATTTTAAGGTTGACTTAATAGTTACGATGTAGATGTAGCCTTTAAAATAAAGGTTTAAAAAATAATTTCGCTTCGCTTCACTTTGTTTCACTTCAGTTCATGTCATTTCATATAGCACCGAAGTTTTTTTTGAACATGTATACACGTGCAGGCATACATACCAACTGTATTTGTATATATAATTTTATTTATTCAGCAGGCAGTTGGTTTCACATCAATAATCGTATAAGTTCATTTATGTAGCCAGGACTATGCCCTATGTATGCCGACGTAGCAGCGCAAGCAATTATTACTACTACTATTTTAAATTTGAAAATTAGTATCTAACAAGCCTTCAAATTACATTATAAACAGTCGAAAAGTAAATCATAAAATTAAAAATACTTCATTAGTATGGATACGTACGTAGTAACTACTTACCACATGTATGTGTTACCAGCGGTAAGACCACCGTTTTTGTTCGTATCACTATCATTAGGTCTGATTTGTTGTTTTTATTTTTTGTACATAATAAAGCATTTTATTTTTATTTATTTAAGAATACGCAGACAATTGCTTCCTCCATATTCATTACTTTCTTCATAACATATACACCAATTGCGAATACCCTCGACATCACCTTTGTTCGGTATCCGACTTGTCTGAAATAAGCAGGTCGGTCTTGGTCTGGCCGTCCAACATTCCTACATCCTCCCACATTTGACATGTATCATTAACTTGTGTAAGGTTAGATCAGAAATGAAAAGGAAGCACTTTTAAATTACAAAAAAACTAAAATTACTTTATATATCTATATCTAAATCTGTAATGAATATAAGATAAGGGTCACCAATAAAATAATTAAGTCTTTGATAGATATATAGATAATTACCATCCCCGAATGTTTCTTAGGGGACACGAACGCGTTAAATCTACACCGTGACTCTGAGCTGAGGTATGAGTTACCGCGGTGCAATTAAAGTCGCCTGACGACGTTAGCTACGTACAATTTAGACAGTGAGACTTAGTGTACAAAATTTTTGTTTTTTTTTTAACATTTTCTTTCTGTCTCCATTAATGTTATAACAACATGTTAATGTTACGCAACTGTCGGTACACTAGTCATAAACTCATGTAATTGAACCCAAAATTATTAAAAAAATATATTTCATTGAAAACATACTGAATAATACTGATATAAAATATTTTAGCTAAGGCCATTTTAAGAAGAGATAGTGTTATGCTGAATGTTAGGAGGTAGTGCCATGAGTAGTAGGACAATACATCCTCCTATGCAAGGGAATTGGGCCGGCACGACCGGGGAGGTACCTCTCGCTCACATAATACCGTCCTAAAGGGACATGTATAGTGCCGCGTTTCGAGCGTTTTGTGAGTGATGGCCCATGAATGGTGAAACACATTCGTATAGTAATTATGTGTACGGTCATGGGCGTCGGTAGTCGTAAGACGCCACCGATTTCCCGTTCGCCCCCTATTCTATAAAAAAATGTCTTGCAAAGAAATATAATTCTGTATAAAATATGTAAAGAATTTTATTCTTTGTACACCTTTATTAAAAAGTTGTATCGTGCACACTCGTCTTTATACTGCAACACCACCTACCACTAGAGACGTAATTAAATAGAGCTATAAATAAAAACGGTTTAACAACAAAGTAGTTAGTGGAAGACGCCGTGTGTCTTCATAATCACATGTATTAGAATGAAATATAAATCATAAATATAATAGCATGAAAACAATGTTAAGGAAAAAGGGAGTAACTGTGAAATTGCAGAATTTAAACTAGATAATACATAGTTAAGTATAAATGAGTATGCATCACTTTTGTACATAATTTAATAGATTCATGGCTTGCGTTATAGTAATGCGCAATTAGTGAGATGGCGAATTTTTTTATTCTTGATTTGTAAAACATAAGAGTAAGTAACCTAAAATGATTCGTTCGTTTTCTATGCTTGTCTTGTGTGTATGTAACTAGATCAAATATTCATTATAATTACATAATGATATCATATTTATTTATATTTAATTATAATTAAGGATCGGTCAAAGATCGAAATTTGATAACAATAAAAAAAACGTGCGAATTCGAATACAATTTGTTAGTAAAACCTTGTTATACATACTGAAAACTAAGTGTAATATTATGTTTTACAATCTAGCAAATTGGGTATTACATAACATTGAGCATTGGGTGCGTGTCGCATTGTGCGACTAGTTTTATTTAATTAAAATACTAAAATTTAATGCTTATTATGTTAAAACATTCGCTTTCTTTCTCCACGCATACTCCAGATAATCTAATATAAATAGTAATAAAAAAACGTATAAATTTCAAATTCCTTCACTCGCCCGATTCTTCAAAAAGGAATGGAATTTATTATCTTCACGTATGAACATCTAGATAGGAGATCGTTACAAAATAATTTGTCCAGCCTCCCTGACTAACATATTAATGTATACCACTATAGACCGGTGGATCAAGCTGAAATTTAACAAACAGCTTTTATGGCAGCTTTTTCTTTGAACTTTCTTGAATTATAGATCTTTTTCTTATCTGTAAAGGCGGTGTAACATGTCACCAGATGTAAAGTTACAACTGTCACTCCTAACACAATAGATACAAGTATTACCACGTGTGAGTGTGGAATGTACAGTCAAATCTTATATTGTTAGTAACGCGAAGTATTTAGAGGAAAAGTGTATTCTATGACTAATTTTATACCAGCTGCGCCAGGGACACTGAGCGACGGATCCGATGAATTGAGAAAAGCTACGAAGATTCAAGTCAAATAGAATAATTTTTTTACACGTAAACTCAGTTGCGAATGAAAGAACTTTTGTAAATGTATGTATCAACGCTTTAGGGTACTCAATGCTCTAAACAAAACAATTTTGTTCCACTTCATTTAACGAGATGTATTGCAACTAAGTATAAGTCAAATCCATGATTGTGCACGGCTTGTTTCAGGTCACCTTATGAATATGGACCTGTAAAAGTTATTTTCACGAAAACTATACCTTCTTCTGGTACAGAAAGATACAGTTTATATATATATAATAACGACAATGTCTTCTTAGCCAAAATCGGCCACAGCGGCCATGTCTATAGAGACAAGCCAACTGCGATAGCTTCACACGCTCTCTGAGGCATGGGGGTGTAATACCGCCAACTTCCCGGCTTCAGATTATTGTCAGTAATTGACAAATGCCAGGATGTCATGACTGTGGTTAAATATGCTTACCACTAGACCACAAGGCAGTCAAACATAGATATTATGGAGAAATTAAAGATATTTTATATTTGTTTGAAGAGAGTAATGAATGTGTATGAAGCAAGGCAGATCTGTGTTTATCGTGTACTAGATTCTCTTTATCCTTCTCGTAAGAGGCTTGCAGATAAAATATCCAATATGGATACTTAGTGTTAATTGAGCTGACACTGAAGATGTCATTTTATAGTGGTATTATGTGAGAGAGAGGTAACTCCCCGGTCGTGCCGGCCCAATTCCTTTGCATAGGAGGATATAATGTCATGCACCATGCATCATAATGGAGTTAACTGGCAGTGGGAACCTTTTGATGTATACCTGTGCCCGAGGACCCGCATAACTGTTCTCCTCCCTTCAAAAGACCAGCAGTAGCATCCTGTCCGTTGTGTTTACACCCTCTTTGAGGGTAGTACATTCAGCCATCTGTTCTGTACCTGATTTCTCGCGTGTCGTGTCGGACTGCTGCCTGTCCAAATAGGATAATGAGGGAATATAGAGGGCACTGGTGGCTGTGCAAACACTTGCGCACTATAATATGTCCTGCCTAGTAGACCATTGACCGTCATTACTGAAATTCGGCTAGGATGATATTATTATTATCGTTATGTTTTATTATACGGTGGCAAATGAGCCGTCGAACTTTTTATGAACACCTGCGCTTACACATATCGATATAATTGTTTTACCGGCGTATTTCCCTAATTTCTCCCTTTCAAGGAGCCACCGAAAACTCACAAAACATATGTACAACGAACACAAAAACTTTATCGTCTACATTTTCCTACCCAGTGAGTAATTTAAGTGTTTGGTACATCAGAAAAACAGTCGTTACAATTTTTAAACAGGTTACAAAAGCGATAATTGATTATGGATCATACCATGATCTGAGTCACGCAAATTTTTAAATTTGTATTAGTAACAACGATTAGTCTTATAAAATTTTCCGGAACGACCTCAACGGGGTAATAAATTTGAATAAGACACTTCTAGGATAAACATTAGTGCCCTCTAGTGCCCCCAATACCCTCCAGATCGTATGTAACAGACTTTTTTAATGTACTCGGCATAGAGATATCTTTTATAAATCTATGGGATATTTTTTTATTGAAGTAACATTTTTACTTTCGAGCACTGCTCGTCTTTTATTTCATAAATTTTATTACTATCGTTAACAAACGGCATCTTTTGAATCAAATAACTTATTTTGATCTGCATTATACACGACATGGTTTATAAGGTTCAGATTGGATTTAATATTATCTTAAAAAAAAACAATTACTTTTTAAAAGACAAAAAGCTTTGTCGATTCGTACAAAATACACGTCGCGATTGGTACTGCTTTCGGCGCTTGAAAGCTTGCGTACATTCGCATAGAAATTCAGATCAGAATGGATTCCGGGTATCGCCAAAGGAAAGTTGTAGGTCAAGTATGTTATTTCAGTATGCAATGTATATTTGTATTTTATACAACTTCATTCAGTGGTTTTTGCGCAAAACCTTGTATTAATGTCTATCACAGTAACAAACCCTCATACAAACTTTTGTGTCAATGTTAAGAGAATGTAAAACGCTAATTTTTCAATCATCAATCAGTCGTACTAACATTTTTGTTTGTTGTTGAACTTAGTTGGTAAATAACACGAGATGATATTTCAAAAAGTAATTCATTACGAAAGAAAAAACTAAATTATCACCAGAACATCCTCATCTCCAACAAAGTATTCGGAGCTCCAGTTCATGCAAATTATAGGGGCTGGCAAACATAACGCTCAATTTATACCCAATAGAGCAATTTACTTCAAATAAGCCGTTTGTGCAAGTTATCGGCCCGGAAACTGTACTAATTAGTTTGAGCATCTTAACATTTTCTAAGGCGTCCATTACAGATGTGTATATTGATGTCATTTATATTCTTAACATTTATGATTCGTGGTCTTGTAGTCTGTCTCGTAGTCTAGTGGTGAGTCTGTTCAAACT
This sequence comes from Eumaeus atala, assembly GCA_017140195.1. Classification (NCBI taxonomy): domain Eukaryota; kingdom Metazoa; phylum Arthropoda; class Insecta; order Lepidoptera; family Lycaenidae; genus Eumaeus; species Eumaeus atala. Next base: position 93,580 of record JAFELO010000013.1, on the reverse strand, counting down.
TCGACCACATACGTGAGGACCCGGGTTCAGGACCCGGACCTATGTGTTATTGGAATTTGTCAGTCCCAATAACAAACAACAGTCCGAAGACAACAAGTTGGCGGTGTTACACCCTCCTGCCCCGGAGAGCATGTGAAGCCGTTGGTCCTGCTTCTGTTTCTCTCCGGTCGTGTGGGATTGTCGACCCATCGGATACGAGAATGAGTGAATAGAAGATGCACGTGTGCCAATGCAATTGCACACACTATAGAGTATGAGTGTGTGCAACACCGCAATATGTCCATGTACTGTTGCCTAGTCGCTATAATAGCCGAAACTCGGCTGGGGTTACTTCCCCACCATGGTTCAAGATATGTCATGGCGGTGGGGCGAAAAAAAAAGCGCGAACCCAGGCGGAGCCAAGTGAACCGAGAGGGATCTTTGCACCCCTCCTATAAGAAGAGGGGGCTAAAGATCAGGAGGAGGAATCGCTCTCGGTATCTCTCTTATAAGAAGAGGGGACCAAAGAGCTACATACAGGAGGAGGTGTTTTTGCGCACAGGGATAAAAATAGTCTGTTCCGATCAGATCCAAATGTTTTATTTCATAGTGTTTGCGAAGACTTTGAAATTCGATATTAATTTTAAAAATTTTGCCAAGTGCGAGTCAGTCTCGCGCGCTGACGGGTCCGTTGCCTATATCTATAAATATGCAGTAATTGTTGCATGGGACTCCCATTCAACCCCTAAATAATGATTTATAATCTATTATTTTTTCTTGTTCTAGAGGAAATACAAATACATCACCAGCGAAAGCTGTCTATCTGCTTTCTATTCCTCCTATTATTATCGGATTAAATTTGTTGTGGGTCTGAGGTCGGTTTTAGCTTTTCCCTCAGGCTCCTTGAGAGCATATCATAACGTCATGGTAATTGTCGCTGTCGATCCGGCTAGACGGGAGTAGCTGCGATGAGAATGAGTTGTTGCCTGTCTCTGAAAGAACTGCCTATCTTCTAAGGTTCAAGCGATACGGCCTGGTGACAAACAGACAAACAGATAGCATCGGAGTTTAGCAGATTGGAGAGATTTTTATCGGAGTAGAGCATATTACAATAGTGTTTAGGGTGATACCCCCCATACTCTCCGGCCCTTACTTGCCGTTCCAATAAAGTATAAGCCATGCATATCGTAAGAACTCGTCAGTTTACACTTCAGGGTATGTTTGCTTTTCACATTATTAATATGAATTTAAAATAAAACAAAAATATATATGGGGTTGTAATTGTTAAAATTGATATATTTAGTATGGTTAAAAATAAACAGGTGCCACGACCGGCTACAAATATTTTAACATAGATATTATTATATTTAAAAATTCCCGTTGCAAATATCTTCATATTCGTACGGTCGTATAAAATGTAACATGATCGTATAAATGTCAGCTTATGTTTTTTTGTAACATATGAGTTCATATGTAGTGTATACGTGAATCATGAGACATTCCCGTCCAAACGTATTTTATCTCAGTTATGTTATGCACTACACTTATCCCTAAACTAATTTATTTAACCCTCAAGAGAATCCGTAATAAAGCAAGTGTCGGGTGAAGTGATAATATGTGCAGTTAAATATTTATAATGAGGGCTCAAACAATGAGAGTGACGTTGCGATCCAGTCATGTTCGAAACATTTTTCGGTCCATTTCTTAGTTTTACTTATGCAAATAAGGTTCCACCGGTCGGTGGAAGCGCAAAATGAAAGCGTTTGATTCCCGAACAGAAAAAAACTGTGGAGAAGAATATTTAAAGAAACATTTCAATAAACAATCGACCATAAATGCAGATCAAATATATTGAGCGGAAAAATCGCTAAAATTAGTATTTAGCGGCACGATGTTTAAGTAAACTACAATTGGGTGGTGAAATGGAATTACGAATTGTTTTATGAGTTGCTCTAATTTTTATATAACACAACCGAGGCATTTACGGTATCTTATACGGTAATAAATCTTTTGTCTAGTATACACACATAGGAAATATATGAAACCAAGGCAATCAGTAGCAAGAACTAGAAATTATTCCTGCTGTACTGCATATTTGTTACAAACAAAAAGTTCTAGTGTTCTACAAAAATGATACAATGTAAAGGAGTTGGGAAGGCGGAGAGGGGCAGTTTACAACATTGAGGAGTGGAGAGGTTTGGTTGGATACAATGAGTCACGGTGAGGTGTTGTAAGCAATATTGAGTCACGGAGTGGTGTGGTAGACAACATTTAGTCCCTGAGAGGCATAGTTGGCAGCACTGAGTCATAGAGAGGTGTGGTTGGCAACATGGAGGCACGGTGAGGTGTGGTTGGATACAATGAGTCACGCAGATATGTGGTTGGAAATATTGGGTCACTGAGAGGTGTAGTTGGTTACACTGAGCCACGGAGAGGTGTAGTTGGCTACATTGAGTCACGCAGAGGTGTGGTTGGCTACACTGAGTCACGGAATAATGTTGTCGGCAAAATTGAGCCACGGAGAGGTGTGGTAGAGAACATTCAGAACATTCAGTCACTGATAGGTGCAGTTAGTTGGCAACACTGAGTCACGGATATTGGTGGTTTGCAACATTGAGTCACGGAGATTTGTAGTTGCCTACGCTGAGTCACGGAGATTTGTGGTTGACTACGCTGAGTCACGGAGAGGTGTATTTCACAACATTGAGTCACGGTGGGGCATCCTGATGTGAAGAAAATGGGTACAACGTTTTTAAAAATCGGTGTGATATAACCGAGAGATTTTTTTTATAACATATTTTTTATCACAGTGTAATGAAGATTGATTGTGTGTATAACTTGCTTCAATTAATATATACTACCCATTATACGAAGATGTGTTAATTGATGACCTACTGACGCATCGTAATAATTCCAGAAAATAGTAGACTAACACCACCAACCTGTGTATATGAATGTGTAGGCATATAAGTACGTACATGCGCTTCAAAATTCCTAAACGATATTCCAATTATATCTAAGCCATTACTGTAGTGTGGGATATACTTAATTACAAATGTGATATTGTTCGTTGAAGCGACTTCAGTTTTATTTATTCTGGAAGGCTCTACAGCTTTCCCTGTTAATTCAATGTAAAACGTATCGTAGATTTCTGAGTCAAATCCTCTAATAACGCATACTTGAATATTATGTCGCTAGACTGTGCTATGTATATTTATCAAGTCCTTGATCCATTTTAAAGTTATTTAACAGAGTAATGAATTTTTAACGGTTCCCGAACTTACAATGCAATCCTCGCCTTCACTTTCCTTTTTCTGCAAATTCAACGAATTATTCAATTTACCTTTATAGCGCGGTTTTCAGTTCAAATGAGAGCTTAACGATAACGGTTTAACAGTTTAATGCAAATTACATATTGGAAATAGTTATAAACATGAGAAATCATTTTCTTTAGATCACCTAATTATTTGTGACAGAAAAGGCTTATCTAATAATATTGCAGCTTATTTCTATATATATATATATATATAAATTTACTGAAAACTTACAAATTATATTTTATTCATTTACTTTGGCTATATAATATAATACGATATAACCATTTCTGGCGCAGTTAACGTATGCGGTTTATTGTATAACATAGACTTTGAAGAGCGGTGGATTTGTTATAATAAATATAACGATGGCGTAATCATTACACGTGCTGGCCGCTCGTTAGAAATAATTGACGCTGTACGTCTACGTAGAGTCAGCTACGTCGAGGTCCGGGGCTATTGAAATGAAAGCGTTTTAATTACATGGCGGCTGTCTGCGCTGGATCGCACGTCTGTAGTTCCAATACACCGCTTTATATTTTACTTTGATATCATGTCCTGGGACACGGGTGGTATATTCTGTACGCCCTACAACGGGTCTATGCAGTACTAGAACAATTTAGTATTGGTGGATTTGAAAAGCGAACAAACATCTTATTTTGTACGATTAAGATAATTAATATTGCGAGTATTTATTCGGTAGTTCTTTTTTTATGAGAAAGGGTATGACAATTTAATTTTAAACAAGGAATTAACAATGGGGGTTAAGGTCTGTTAAAGATTTAGTTGAATACTTTTATTTAAACATAGTCCACATTCACAATCCAGGTCAGTCAATCCAGGTTAGAATAGTACAAGAAAAACAATGGAATTAATACAGTTTTTGATATTGGTTAGTAAAAAGTAAGATGAGGGTATGAATTCTTATCTGGTAGTTGAGTTGTACGAGAATCCCGGCTACAATTTGGATGGTCCTTTATATATATAAATATAATTATTTTTCCATGTTATTACTATTATTAAAATGCACTCTTAAAAGACTTAAGAAAATTTAACAAGATATGAAATATCGCGTCGGCATGAAATCATGAACTCACCCTTTTTAATGAAATATTCACTCCTGAATAGTGACAAATATATGTAGGTTCCCGGAGGAATATGAAAAAAAACTTTTTCATCATCATTTGGTGATGGCAGACAGCATAAGCCATCACAAATGTATCACGACCTCCACATTGGCAAAAGGAAAAAAGTGACATTTCTTCAACACAGAGAACATTACGCCTTACAGTCAAACATGACAGATAAAATATTTTGAGCAGCAAGATATATTGCTAAAATGGGGTAAACAAGAAAGTGGATGGTGACTAACGCTGCCTATAGGCATGCGCAAGACTAGGCATATTGCAGATGAGCCCACCTTTTTGAATGCTCCTTTGTTGAAGAGACCTAAGTAGTACCGGACCGGAAATACCTGGAGAGTCGGCTGGTTCCATAGTACAGCTGTACGCGGTAAGAAGTGACGTTTAAGGGGTATGGATTTTCGTCTATCAAGGTGATGGACGTGGGACTTAGACTTAATAATATTAATCCATGTTAGTCTATAGTAGAGATCAGGTGTGTCTGACGCATTTTTCTACTCTTATTAATAATATATTAAATTCATAAACGTAGTGTTAAGATAACTTTAAATTAGACTACAATTATATTCCATATGAAGGTGAACTAACTTCAGTCAAAACTTACCCTGAGGCAATTGACCGTTTGTATTCGCAGGGCTTTTACAGTCATTATGTAGATTAGGGTTTTCAGTAGACCATGGGTACAAGCTAGAGTGCAGTTCTTTCGGTTCTCGTTTCATCATAATGTTACGGGGGAAAAAAAGCAATGGGAGCCTTTTCGTGACGCTCATATACTTCCGTTGGTTATGAAGACGTTCACCCTATTTTTCTCATTCAAATGGTCACAGGATACCACAACATGCACTAAGCGCTGTAGTGTAGAAATTTACGACGTTATTATGTAAGAGTGATATCCCCGATCGTGCTGGGGGATTGGGATGCAATGCAGCATGGCACTACATTTTACAAAAGTATCTAGGTCTAGTCACAGACAAATATCTGACATTAGAGTACAAAACTCCTGAATATGTTAAAAGATGTTTTGAAGTCAAACATAGTAGTTTATGCTATTGCTGTATTTCATTCAAATAGGTATGACTCAGATGGCACCGCTTGCTCACGTGACACTACCTTTAAAGTGACGGCTTTGCTGTCGCAATTTGAACAGTTTGTAAGTAGCCGGTGTCTCAAGTCACAAATCACGGTGGGTTGAAAAAGCGCAGAGCATTTGTATAACTATGATCGATATCAATGATAATAGGTGTCACTGGACGCCAAACGACTCCAATCGCTCCTTTGTCATCAAAGCAATTAAAAAACATAGTTACTTACTTTATACTTACCCACAAGTAAAGCGAATTATTTTCAACAAACCATGCACGAGTAAACTAAATCTCTTTCTGAACAGATAAGTTCTGATTGTATCTCGCAGACAAAGCATCAAGTGTAATCTTCAGTGTGCAAGTCACAAGCAGTCTCAGTTGTTCGCGGGTTGGACTATATACATATTGTATGGTAAAATCAGTCGGCTGTTCGTCACCATCGTCATCATCATCAGCCCTTATCGGTCCACTGGTGCACATAGGCCTCTTTCAATGAACGCCAAAATGACCGGTCTCCCGCTACTCGCATCCATCCTGGACCGGCTACTGCACGGAAATGGTCTTCCCACCGGGTGAACATTTCATTTTCCTAAACGGTCCAGTAGTGGACCGATAAGTGCTGATAATGATGATGATAACGCTGATCACTTGATGGAAGCTAATAGCGTAGAGAGGGAAGAAAGGAGGACCTGTTTGCTTCGGTCCCATACTCTATTCGCCACCACGCCAGTTCCCCATTTGGGTAGGCAGAGCGAATTGAGTACTACATATTCTCTCCATACAAACATGCCATGCCGGTTGCAAAGACTCTTGATACCACCATCGGGAAGCACACGAACGACCTGATCATAGTATGTATATTTTGGCCTTCCCCGGTACCTACATCATGTTTGTTAACCAATCATCTGCCATTCTTTTGACATGTCCTTTTCTCACTTTTATACCGACGCCTTCTTTCATATTTCATCTCTCTTTCGTTTAAGTGTAACGAACGTGGACGGCGAATATTACATCAAGTAGTTTTCGTGTTCGCGAAACGTGCACCAATGGTTTGACAATTATTGACAGTTGTCAGGTGGTGTGTGATGCTTACGATGTTGATAGTATGACGGGGCCCTACCAGGAACACAGGTGAACGTGTATCCCTCTGTATTGGCCTAGGAAGTGGCAGTGTTTCTCGATATTACAAAATGAAATGGTTCGACCTTTTCTAACATAAAAAGCTTGCATCACACAAGGCAGGTTCGGAAATTTTGACAAAATATGATTTTTAAAATATCTCGAGCGCTTTCTAAGCAGTTCCTTTAATGTTGGATACGGACAGATGCGGTCGTGGCGTTGAATTCAATTCGATCGTGAAGATGAATGGTACGAGCAGACATTTATCCCGTATTCACTTAACCTATTAGACTTATTCATCTCACATGGAAATATTTTTTATCAATTTACTGGATGTGACAATGTGTTTACCTAAATCGAATATTAAAACGATAAATAATTATAGGGATTGTCTCTCAATCTCACTTTGAAAAGAAAACAGAAGATTGCTATCATTAAGTAGTAGCTCAATTTTGCACTTACATGGGTGGTCTCATGACGAATTAAATCCGTAAAGGGTTATATATGCAGTCGGAAAAGAACTATGCATAAATTTGGATGCATGTTATATTATATGTTATTATTTACAATAATATATTTTATATTTGAGTCGTAAACAGGTATAATGTAAACGTACAAATAGCTTATAAACATTATAAATACATTCAAACACACAGACATCTTCACGCCAGCTCCCTAATGGGATAGGCAGAGCGAACGGAATGCCATACATCATGTTCCTTAGAAGCCTGCCTTGCCTGCTTCACATTCATTACATTATTTATAAGTATATTCGTTTGTTAATATTTTTTGTTCCTTCTAGCCATTTTATATCTTTAAGTTATTACATACAAAGATTTGGGGCGGCGCGGGTGAATTTAAATCGAATCTTCCTTTGAGCCTTCTTTATTAGACATGCTTTCGAATTCAGAGAGGAGAAATTGTAAATATATTATTGTCATTGTAAATGGAATACATTAAACATGAAAAACTATCGTCATCAGAATTAATGTTCACAGGTAGCCAAAAACGTATGCCTGTCAATGACCGTGGTGTCCTGAAGCAATGATTAAGTTAAATTAGACTGACAGCCCACGCAGATATACCTCACGCTCATACATGATAAATAATGCCGTCATGTTTTGTATTGTTATCGAGTTTCCGGCGGCCTAGTAAATGGGAGGAGGGGAAAGAGACACTACGTCTGCACAACAACTACGTAAATCCCTATGGGCGTCGGTAGTAAATGGCGTCTAACTAAAATAAAGGATGTAATAATCATGCCTCCCATTCTGCTGTATGGTAACGAGATACCTGGAGCAGAGGCGGTGAAATACTTAGGAGTCACTCTCGATAGGTCAATGAGCTTTAAGAATCACATAGACAACGTTCTGAAAAAGTTACGATATGTCCTTTTTAAACACTAACCTATTATAAACAAAAAGAGCAAAGTGGCGTATAGACCTAGGCCACTTTATATATTACATGCATTCGACCGATCATATTGTATTGCAGTGCAGCATTCGCGCACATATCCCCTACTCAAATGGAACGGGATAGCAGTTTTTAGTCGGTAGTAGCTATCGCTTCACGACCTGAGCCCGACACACACATCAGGCTCCCTTGGGTCGGCTGGATGTTGCGTAGATGCATGTATCCTGCTAGAACCAATACCATATAAACCGTTTGTACCGGTCGAGCGATGACCCCTTACATGTGTGTGTTGTGACACATTTAAGACACATATGACTGACACAATAACAAACTCACACACTTCTTACAAATGCGAGCCCAGGTTCTTATCCGTAAGTTGAGTGTTTAGATTTGTAGAGATAATGCGATTTTAGAGAGCTCTCTATAATAAAAATTAAATCATAATAACGGCTTCTGGCTGATTTTTAGCGCAAATCAAGCCCACCCGTCAGAGAGGGGGTGGAGATGAGGAGGCCGGCCTCCTCAGATAAGCCAAATAATAAACGAGCTCAATTGTCCTTATTCTCGATACCGCAATTTAAACGATTTAGTGCGCGCGCCGACCCATTACAGTAGGAAGGGGAAACATCTCCTCCTTTTTGGTCCTAAAATAAACACTATAGTGTACATCCGGAAACAACCCAGTACATATCTTCCCATCTGCTCGAACAGAGGGGGGTGTGTCCCCCTATAGTCTCCCTAAACTAGAAAACACGAATCTCTTCGCTAGTCTGTCGAACTGTTGAGGCTGGAGCAATTTCGCCGCCAACTAGTAGTAGGTCCCTCCGTAAAAAGATTTCTTTTTTAAATTTTCTCTGGTAAACGTCGAAATTCTTTTTTGAACATTTGAAACTAAACCTGTCATAACTGTCAATAGTGGTTAGTGTAAAGCTCAGTCATTGCAGTTTCAAGAGATCATGTAAATGAAGTCACGCTAAGAAATGAACAATCAAATATAAATTTACGCAAAAGGCTGAGATAACGGGTACTTCACTAACAAATACTCGACAGCGCACATCTGACTGCGAGCTAATAAAGTTGGAATGCCACGGGCCTGTTGTTCCATGGTCAACATTTAACGAGAATTTATGTTAACCCTATCGCTAACTAGTACTCTCAATGCGTGAATTAGGAACTTTCTTTGTTGGTGTTTTGTTGAGGATTTGAAAAACCTTACCTTCATATCCCTGTTCCGTCGCCATATTAGCAAAACCGCTCCTAGCGTTCTAATTACTTTATTGTATAATG
>JAFELO010000013.1:61451-84147 GCA_017140195.1 Eumaeus atala | reverse complement strand
TTGAAGGCGTATTCCAGTGCTATTTGCATGTGCAAGTGTAAATCTTATTTGATATGTAGGATCGCTCTCTAATTTCCATAACGATTCATAATGCCTCCCCCGCTGATGCCATTTCTGGAGTATGCAAATGGTGTAGCGCAACCAAATTTTCTAACACTAATCGTCGAATATTTTTAAAAAATCTTTTAAGCGGTTTAATACATGTTTCCTTCTGCAGCACCTCAGTCACATAATGTATGATAAAAAAAAAAAAAATTTCTTTGTTCAAATTTGGTTTCTGTATCTTTGTCAAAGTTAATAAAATTCTGGTTAAGAAAATTAGATCTCATTTCAAGGTGTATCAAACCTTCTTTGTGTTATGTATCTTCGCATGAGCAATAATACAATAGAACGACAACGAAAGTAAAACAAAAAAAGAACTAAATGTTTACTCTTTATGTCCGCATATATATTGACACAGTAGCACGTTTATGCACGACCCATACAAACACGACGATGGCTCCCAATGTTTGTTATAAGCAGGTTTGCTTCTCTCTACTTATTATATCTAGTTTTTTAAATTATAGGGGGAATTAATTATATATCAGAAATCGAAGTATTTATACAGCTGCTGATTTCCATAAACATCCACACAATTACCATACCGATGTGTTTCCCGCCTATCACTCACACCAAATGGGCCAACAACTACTCACAAACCACATGGAACGCGACAGCGATGCTGTCACTTAACGCCGGAATCGAGGAAGCGAGAGGTACTTCCCCGTTCGTGCCGACCCAATTCCATTGCATGACACTACATCTGCTAAAATATTTAATAAAATATATACAGCAGCCGAATTAGAGGGGAGGAATAAAGTAGGACAACGTATCTCCATGACGATAATGTGTACGCCGATGCATGTCGGTAGTCGTCAAAAGGTTCAAATTGGTTTGCCCCCATATACTATAGGAAACCTTTGAAGAATAACAAAGGGAATAAAATTTTATTATATATATTTATGGCCAGATATTATGGCCACCGTAGTGTCTCTTTGGTATATTGTGCTGACAGGTCTCAGTCGATGTCAAATATATCGTTTTATCCGTACCAAATTTCTGGTAGCGACAAACATACATACAGACTTTCATGAGTAAGACGTGGCAACACCCACGATGCCACAATCTATTATTTTATAACCCAGCCATCATTAATCTACCAAATGACTGTACATGCGTTCTTTTTTTAATAACAGCGCTGTATTATGTCGGGTTATATGTTTTATGATGCCTGTGGGCTGTAAAACAGGAGTAACATATAAGTATAGTTATAAAAGGTCCGTAAACAAAACCCTAAATATATTGTCTTATCTGCGTTATTATTACTTTACTTTATTTACTTGACTGGGAAGCGATTCACCTGCTTTTAAGTGATTAAACTAAAGTATTTCGTGTCGTAAGAGAGGGCATTGAAATTTATAGGAAATTAAGGATGAAAAAAAAGCAGTGAAACAAATTTAGCGATAATATATATAATACCAGCATCCCCCGCGGTTTCATTTAACTTCTTTTCTATTAGCCGTAGCGTCATAACATATAGCTTCCGTAGATAAATGAACTTTTTCAACTCAAGGATGTTTCATTCCGGGCCAGCATTTCCTGAAATAGCGCGTTCAAATAATCGAACTCATCACCATTATATTATTAGAATAAATGTGAGGAAATAATGACCAGCTTTGAGGTAAAATCATCATTTTGTAAGATACCCTGCCTATAGCTTGTTGCCCTACGGAACATACGAGAGGTTATATTGTGTACGAAAAAAGGTCCATTTGATCGTGTGTTATTTTATGTTTAGGACCAGTAAGAAACATTTGATAAACCAACAAAATTGAAATATATCAGCTTAAATATTTAAAATGGTATGACTTCAAGAGCACCGCCTATTTTAAAAAGTGTAAATACGCAGTTTACAAGATTCTTGAGTAAAGTACACTTCATCTAACTTTCCATGGAGAAGCAATAACCGGCCGCCTTAGAAAGGATTGGAACGTGAAGGCTTGGAGGAGTCGTTGCCTACTCTAGAAGACCGAAGTTGCCAGAGTGCTATATATTCCAATACACTTCAACGTAGTTTTAGGAGTAAGTCTCCCGAGGTGAGCCCAAGGGCACCCGCTGGTGAAGTCACGGATTTATGCCATCGCCTTCCACATCGCGACATTAGTGACTCTCCAATGGCAGATGAGGAACGCCACTGGGTTTTCCCTAAAACACGGTGGTGCTCCTCCTCAACCTCCACAACCCTACTCTCCAGTAGGGAGAGCCGCTTCGCGAGTCTCACTTACCCAGGATGTCCCTACCTAGAGGCACGCACAAATGCATTCCCCAGCGGCAAAAAGAAACTTCGGCATCTCTCATCTGCATATTAAAATAAAAGACACTTAATTTCAAATGTGCTTCAATGAATCACTTCGTTTCTCATATTCCCGTGTAAATAGTTATAATTAATTAAATTTAATTGTTTAAATTTATCACACATTAGAATGCATATACATCAGTGCGTGTACTGTATTTAGCGGAGAAGTTTAACGATTAAACATTCCCAGTGGTTGGGGCGTTTAGCTGAAATGGAAATATGACCTCGCCCCTGCTACAGCGGTGTACGTTTTTAAATACTTAGACTAATATTATGTTTATGGTAAATGTTAATTGATATGTTTTTGTTTTTTTTTTCGTGTAAATACTAATTCTTTTCAGTAACTCCGTTATACATAATGTGCAATACAGTGGATCTGAACAGTGCAGTGGTACAGGTTGATGCTATAAATGTTCTGCTTAAATATGACTAGATAATATGTTTGTCTTTATCATTTACGTAATATATAAAATGCAAACAATTTACATAGAAATTTGAAATGTGGTACAAGGCTTCCTTTCATGATGTTAGTGAGCCTTCAGTAATAATATTTATAAACTCCGCTCCTTAGGGGGTGAAATAGGAAAATATTTTTTGCATTTACAGCAACTTTTTTTATAATGAGACCCCAAATCGCTTGAATGTATCGAGGCGTCAACATGATGTCACGTTCATGTCATTTCGAGTGAATTGTTTATACAAGTTCGAAACAAACAGCATTATTACCGAATCGTGACACCATAAGCTATGATTCGATTCAATAAACATTGCTGATCGCAATATTTTACAATTTTATTTTATTGACAATAATATTAATCTCGATCTTCATATTTAAATTTTTAGTTGTTTTATATTTGATTCAATATTTGTCTTTAAAGTAACATATTTAATTTTTAAATCTTTTATTATGTCGCCATGCTTATTCTGATGATGTTATAAATGCAACACTTTGTAAGGACGTATGTATCGATGCATATCAACGTGGTAATTTTTAAGTGGAATAGTATAAATGCTGTTTCTGTTGTGCCATCAGCGCAAAGTGATGTCACCAACTATCAGGATTCGCGGAACCTCTGGGAGAAGCGGGTGAACAAAGTGCTGTAGATGACTTTGCTGAATTGTCCCTGTGGATCATTCACCCCATTTTAGTACATACCAATAGTCATGTACCCCGGGTTCCACACTAACGAGGGTATGAGAATTAAAACTTGCACGTGTTGACAGGCTTTCAGACTTTCGGGCGTATGTATACAAATGGTATGGAAGGAAATAAACTTTTATTTGGAAATGGTTTTAGTGCGATATAACTATATTTACTACTAATTCACTAGAACTTTGTGCAAAGACATCATTCGTTGAAGGTTCCAACTGTCCAGCGGTCACGGGTCATGAGATACCCTTTGGTTTGTTGTTCTAAAATAATATGTCCTAAAAATTTGATTTTATACATAAAATACAATACAAAATATAAATATAAAATATAAAATTACATCATACCTGGTGCAACAAAAAAGGATAATAACTGCGACTTACATTTCATAAGTAATATTAAAGCAGAAAATATGGAAATAAAAGTAGTAAGCGTTAAGCAGTGACATAATTATAAATATGAAAAATGAGCTGACAAGACTATTAATATATAAAATTGTAGTTAAACAGAATGTGCTTACACTATACACAATAATGTCACACTCAAAGGAAGTATCACTCGACTTAAAAGTTGGCAATATCACCTAAGTATTCTCAACGCCCATATACTGTACCATCAGTTAATTGAATAGGGGAAGGGGAACAGTGAAGTTTTGATTAAATTTATGAACTAACTAAAATGATGTACAAAAATATAAGAACGTGGTAGCTTAATTATCTGTACATGAAAGGTTTCAAAAATTAATTTTGAAATGCCCATTCACTTGCAAACTTTTATAACGAAGCTTGCAGACTTTTACTTCATATAAATTTTTATTTCTCTTTTGCTACAAATTACAATCAATTTTAACGTATTCACAGTGTTTGGCTCTCAGATGAAAATTTCAAACACAGTCTTCTAAATTATATTAAATTTTCAAATTTTGTTTAAACGCCATTTGAATAAATTCCTTCCTTGAGATCAATATTGCCTGTGGCTAGATGCAACTGTACTCATATATTTTACCTTATAATCGTTGGTTGTCGAATGTGGGCGATAGTCCTGAATGTCTGAAAATACTAAATTATCGAATCTATGATATCAAATATTCGGCGCCTGTATTCGAGAAAGGGTTCCAATTGCTCATTTGGCCTCCTATGCTATAAAAGGGATTTATGGCATGCGTTGCCTTACTCTTTTACAATTTTCTCAATGAGCCACTTGAACACGCAAAGCAGCACGTCATAATATATACATCTGGAGCTTATTATCACTTAGGTTCAAAATTAAAAATTGATTTAAAAAGTTTGTAGTCCCTTTTCGTTAAAAGTTCTTTTTGTTTCAAGAAGAGTATTTCACACATGAAGTCCTTTGAGTTAATTAATATTAACAAGCTCGATTCGCATAAAAGTAGTCAAAAAAGTGGTGTTTAACATTCTCTTTTTAACTTAGTATGTTATTGGTATGACCTCCGACAAATTTCTACTTTAAAGAACGGTCGCGTATCGGTTTCTGTTTTCTGTTCCTCTCATAGGTGCCTCAGCGAGTTGGTAGCATTTTGTGGAATCTTCACTTTACGGCGGTGTCGTACGAGGAACAAGCAACACCCCGGTCGTATTACACAAATACAATAACGTAAGTTTTTTTCGCTCAGCCGAATTTTAAACACATTTTTGTGTGTATAAAATAACCTAGTGTAGTGACGATTCATTGCCGATCGTAGCTTAAGTACCCTCTTGCTCCGAGGTGGTCAAGTCTGGCCTTTTCGCCGAGGCCAGCCTGTCACTGGAGGGGTCCTGTTGAATGCATATCCGGGACACCCGATTAATAGCAGCTGAAGGCTCCCATAGGGGCTTAGTAGGTATTGATACCTAATTGCCGAGTCCAACATAGGTCCGGGCTCCTATCCTCTATCCTATCCTCCGGTATCATGCGTAAATGCATTCCCCTACGTCACAAAGAAATACCCTCCTGCTAGACGGTCTGTAGACATATGGAGACTGATTGGGAGTGGCTGTAGATGGAGAGTTGTGAACCGGACTCAGGACAAACACCTGCAGACTCCAATGTCCAGCAATAGACGAAAGCTAGGTAGTGATAATAAATATGACACAGTTACACAATTCCATTTATTGCTACACATTATTTTTTAAACGGATATATTGTTGGGTAGATGTGCAAGTTTTTTACACGAAGCCACATAGAGACCGTGGCTAGTGTTCAATGTAACCACTGCTTTGTGGTCATTACAATAGAGAAACGAACCACAGCTAGAATATTCGTAGCTTTGGTTATCGAAATTGTATGCTTAATAAATATTTTAATTTACAAGATTGATAACTACTATTATGATTGATATTAGTTCATTAATTACTGTAATTAATAACGCATTTCTATCAAAATAAAATAATACACCAGCAAAATGACAAAACAACAGGTACAGCCGGTGCGTCACCGGTAGTCATCGTGTGATATAATCATTTTTTCTCGTGTTTTTTTTAGTAGACTTCTTAATTTACACCTCGATTACCTTGAAATGCATGACTTCCGCCACAAACGTACGGTTTTTAAGTCTTCATAATTACTCTTTCAATTAACGCCGTTTCTTCAGTCAGAATTGTATTACGTAACCGAGAAAAATAAATGCAAAAAAAAGTAATATTTCCTTGATTACTTCTGACTCGTACATAGTTAAAAGATTTCGATGTGTATATAAGTTATTCTTAGAGTAGATTAATAAATTAAATAGTTATCGAAAGTCCAATTACTTGAATTGAGTAGAGGATTTACTTACTCCAGAATTCCAAATGTTTACATCTGTAACGTTTGATATCTTGAGTTTACGCGAATGTCAGTCATTACAATAAAAGTACTTTTACGGATTTTATCGCGGTTTACTAAATTATTTATGTAGCCCGACGTTTCAGAAGCTTTACAGCAACCTGATACCATGATTAAATAGAATATACAGAGTGCGGACTATGATACACGGAAAAAATAGACTTAAAATATATTCAGTGGTTTATAGTCGATGGAGTGTATTGTCACTTCTTGAAGGAAATCCATGTTAAAACTTAAATAAGAAGTATTGTACTCTTTATACTATTTACGCACATTCGTGAAAATAGTATAAAGAGTACACTTTTTATTTAAGTTATTCAGTAGTTTAGTCACAAAATATTATCTTTCATTTTAACAAATACCAACACGATGTGAAACTATTACGAAACTGTCACCAAAAGGTAAAGGGCACTTGCGCGGTCGCTGTGGGTAGGTAGGTATAAAACTTCATATTTTATAACAAAATCGCAACGAGCGGCGCAAATTAAATACTATTTGTTAGATTTTGTATTTGGGACTAATTTGATACTTTTAAATTACTCGTACACTCTAGTACTATTGGTGTTCTCAGTTTTAGTGGTATTACAATTCCCACTCTGTATCATTATATGGACTATGAACAAATTTACCAAACTAATACCAAAAAAATATTACTCCTAAATGTGTGACAGGTGACATTAATCATTTCAAGGAATGTGGCACAAATTTATTGACCTTAAAAAAACGGAAATATGAATTTACACACGTTATAATGACAACATACTAGGGCGGATCTAAAAGTTCGTGGCCTAACCTACATGGAGCTATGACATCTTTTTAAATCTACCGTCATTTGTTAGTATGTGTCATATTGATTTATAGTGCGCAGTTTTATTCCGATACTGCACATTAAAATTTTCTGTGATTATTTGTTTGAAGCAATCTGACGCAATTGTCAATAATAGAGAAAATTGTACACCGTGCAGTCACTAAGTACCTCAATAAAAAAGGCCTATCACCAAAAGACATCCTTCAAGATATGGTGAGCACTTTGGGGGAGTCTGCTCCATCGTATTCCAGTGTCAAGAAGTGGGTTGCTGAGTTTATTAAAGATGATCTTAGGAGTGGAAGGCCTACATCCTCTACCACGTGGGTGGCCGACGTTTGACCATTGGTAAGATAGCTGAGATAACAAACATTAGTTATGACCGGGTGCAACACATAATAACGGAAGAGTTGTGGTTCCATAAGGTTTGTGCTCGCTGGGTCCCGAGGTTGCTTTCAGCTGAACAAAACGAGTTCGATACACAATCTTGCGAGACTGTTTGGAACTTTTCGAGACTGATACCGAAGTCTTTTTGTCTAGATTTGTTACCATAGATTCGTTATCATGGTTCACTACCATACTCCTGAATCAAAGCAACAATCCAAACAGTGGAAAAGATCAGACTCTCCTACACCGAAAAAGGCCAAGGTCATTTTGTCGACTAACAAAGTCATGGCTTCTGTTTTTTGGGATGCGAAGGGCATTATTTTTGTAGATTATTTACCGAAAGGTTAAACTATAAATTTTAGTATATATATCTTTAAGTATATATAATATATATTATTGTAACGCTTTACGAAGACTCCGGGAAAAAATAAAAGAAAAAAGGCCGGGAATGTTGCGTAAGAAATTTTTGTTTCATCAAGACAATGCACGTGTTCACACTTCGGTTGAAACAATGTCTGTAATCCATGATTGTGGCTGCGAATTGCTGCCCCACCCACCTTATTCGTCGGATTTAGCCCCCTCGGATTATCACCTATTTCCAAATTTAAAAAAAAACATTCGGGTGGCTCGAAATTTTCGACCAAAGATGAGGTGATAGTCGCAGTAAACGATTATTTCGCCGACCTTCCGGAATTTTTTTTTTTCGAGGGGGGGGGGGTATAATTATTGGAAATTTTCTAGTATGTAGTGCGCCACTGAATATGCCAAAACATATCAATATTAATGCCAATAATCTGGTAGTATTTTTTATATTCTAGAAATACTATACTATTATTTTAAAGTTATATTTTGGTATAACTATAACATGATACAAGTCACAACTTAATTTGTCATTTAAATTCAAGACAAAATCAACTTAATTAAAGTAAAAAAGTTTGTGCTCATCTACTCTCTTATACTACTGGACAAAAGTACTTTGACAAAGATTTCTAAAGCTTGTAATTGAAGAATGGAGCTTTTGTATTTTACTCGGAAACTTGCAGCTGTCTTTCTCAAAGATGTTAGTTTGTTTTTATACTTGCATGACAGTCACTTACTGTGTATCTTTATTCAATATATCTTTATCATGATGGTTGCATGGATATAGCTTTATAATCGCATTTCATACATTTTTATAGATTCATTTTATACAGGCATTCGTTAATCGTGTTTCGTTATTTATTATTCATTATTTATTAATCCCACCAAAAAGATCATGTGTCAGCAAAGTCTGGATAAAGTTGCTAGTTTCTTTCAGAGTACGCAACAGAAAAAATCTTAGATTTGGTTTGTCTCCACTCGTTGTTGTTCTCCTTATTACATATTTTCGTCTTATTTAATCCTAATTTATCCAAATTAGTTCATGGTTCGTTTTGCGACATAATCGAGGTGGAGTATTCGCTTAAGGAGTAAGTTTATAGAATTACATTACATTACACACACACACTCGTTTCTTTATTTTAATATACAAAATAAATTATATAAAGACATAAATGTTCATATACATTTTTTATATACTTCGTAACTGAAATAAAGGTATATAGATAGATATTTTTTATAGATTATTTTCGCTCGTTTTCAATATTCTGTGTTATTATTATATGCAATTGTTATTATTTGCATACTGAAAATTTTGATGTTAACCTAATCCGATTACTGCATAAATATGTTCGTCCCACATGTTTATATACTTGATCAACACACATTTAATATACAATCTCCAAACATATAAGAACAAATTTAAAAAGTTTTTCGCTATAAATAAATGAACAATTAAAGCTTTCTAGTTACTTCATGTCGTTCACATAGGGGCGCGTATAAAGATGTTTGTCAAATACATCGTTTTTCAAAGGGACCATAGAAACTAAAAAAAGAAGTCTGCTGATAAAATGCACTGACATAGCGAGTCAGAATGTGAAATGTTTGAAAAGATAAGGCTTTAAATATTCTATTTATACAAGTGAAAATATACATTAAACGTAGGAATTAATGAGCCTTCGTGAGGTCAATGGACATTAACGAATAGACAACAAAGCACAGAAAAGCAGCTCTTGTGCTTGTTGTAGATATAAAGTTTTTATATAAAACACTCAGATGTTTTCAACACTTTTGTTTATACAAGGCACTAACTAGTTATGCTTCACAGTGTCGCCCGTTTCGTATATACACGGAGGAATCATTATTTTTTTGGGATTTAAATCACATAGTACTAGATAATTACTACGTACATGAAATATAATTCTTATACAGTGCTAGATTGTAATCTAGCCTCGCTCCGGGTATACTTAGAGCGAGACGCATTGGAATGATGTCGATTCCTTTTCCGAGGTAGTAACATCCGCAAGATCATTGGAGGAGAGAGCGAATTGGTTGAAGACTCCTGTATTCAAGTTTTGCGGTATAGTAGACGTGAGAATGTGACGAACCTTCCGAAATGCTGAATCCAACCTAACTGAATCCTTCGATCGGCTTCCTTCTGCAAGTTATGTCTACCTAATTGCAATAGTTGCTCGAGGTAGACGTATTCATCTACGATTCCGAGAATAACACCGTCGACGTTGACCGGCTAAGGAAGAACGTGTTCCTTAAAAAAGACCTTTGTAATTTGTCTTGTCCAAGATCATTCTAAGGCCAATACGTCGGGTAGATTCATTTAGGCTATGCAACATTTCCTGCAGGTTTTTCAACGATTCGACCAAAACAACGATATCGTCGGCGAAACGAAGATGTGGCAGGTACTCACCCATAATATTTATGCCGCATTCTTCCAGCTTGTTAGCAATCTTAAATACGTCCTCCAAAGCATTAGTGAACAGTTTCCGGGAAATGACGTCCCCTTGTCGCACTCCTCGATGACTGATGATGATTGGCCTTGTTTGACTTCCCGGAATCCGAATAGACATAACAGCAGCGTCATACAATGCTCTCAGTAATTCGACGTATCACCAGATGACCCGACATCACTGTAAAGCTTCCAGAACAGCCCTGGTTTCGACAGAATCAAAACCTTTCTCATAGTCCACAAGGGCATGGCGCAGAGGCTGATTGTACTCCTGTGTCTTTTGTACAACTTGTCTTATGGTGAAAATGTGGTCCATGGTGCTAAATCCTCTGCGATACTCAGCCTACTCCGCCGGATAGATTTCGTCAAGTATGTGTTATGTGTTG
Source organism: Eumaeus atala (assembly GCA_017140195.1). NCBI lineage: Eukaryota > Metazoa > Arthropoda > Insecta > Lepidoptera > Lycaenidae > Eumaeus > Eumaeus atala. Next base: position 73,383 of record JAFELO010000013.1, on the reverse strand, counting down.
AGACAATTCATCAAGACTCTTGAGAACAACTTTTAAATGTGGCCGAGAAGTAAAATTGGTACGTAATTTTGAAGAAGCGATTTGTCGTAATTCTAAAGAAACAAAACAATCATTTCCAAGCCATGCCTTGGGAGGTACGCCTCGCTGCAAGACGAAATTAAAAATGTCTCTTAGCAGCTCCCTTAATACAGGTTCGCCTCCTGCTCTAAGAAGCTCGACTGTAAATCCATTCTTCTCCGGAGCCTTTCCACCTATAGGCTGCACAAGAGCTAGAGTAGTCTCAGTCAAGCTGACGTTTGGAAGATAGCCTGACAAGTGTCGTGTCAGGATAGCACGTGGTTTTTTTTTCAGGGTATCGTGATAAGAAGCGAGCGACGTTTACAACTTGCTATAGAAAGATACGACTTCAGATAAGATCTCAGGCTTACAATAAACGGTATCCCCAGAATCAGTCCTAACCTTCGTCTTATTAGTTCTTCCAAGATTCTCCACAGAAACCTTAGATCCTCTATTATGCCCAATCGCTTCGATAACCCCTCCGTATTTGAGCAGCAAAGCTTACGTTAGTACACGACGATGTCGTCGTGTGCTTTGCGTTACCTCATAAGTCTCATTTAGGAGTTTAGATTTCCTGCTCTTATACTTACTCCAGAAATAACCTTCACCCACGTGCCTTATACAACCAATCACACCATTCATGGATTATCAATTGCCATTGTATTTTCCAACGTATCTAGGGCGTCAAGCGGGTTTTTTAATTCCAGTTGGAATTTTTACCTTCCATGGTTCGACGGAAGTTGGGTCTGAGTGTTGACTGTACAAATCGGACACAGTCGCGTCGAAGCCTATATTCAGGGAGCCTTTAACCAATTTTTGATCACTTCTGGTTTTAAACTTGTTGATCACCGAGGCATCCCTAAATATATGCTTTCGGTCCGTCATAATAAAGTCAGTCTCTTTTTGCTACAGTATCGGAGCTCCGCCATGTCCACTCCATAAGGGGCCTTTTCTTAAATAAGATTTCATTGAAAGGAGGCCCTCTTTCCCGAGGAAGTTTATCAGCATGCGGGGGCCTCCCTGTGATTTCGACTTCTGACTCTATGTAGTCCCAGATTTGATCCGACGCCATTTCATACTCCCACTTAGGAAAAAGTCCTCATATCAACATCGAAGTGGGCCCAACAGGTGTTAGGTAAGGTCTTTGATATTTCATCATTCCCCATAAGTTGTGTCGAGGTTGGTGCGTATACTTGTATCACTTTGAGACCGTACCTAGTGAGTTTAAGTATAAGATACGCCACCCTACTCGACACACTAGAGATTTCGTCGATATTGCCTACGATTGACTTATTCACAAGGAATCTCACGCCGCCTTGTGGTGAAGTGTCGCCTTTCCTGAAGTAGAGTTGGTGACCCGGTGGCAGAGTCGTGGTGTTTTCACCTTATATTCGGATTTCACATAACCCTATATAAGAGCCTAACCCTACATAACCCTATATAGAACGTGGCATAGCACTTTTCCTGGTTCCACATCCAGCTCAACCAAGTGGTTATCTAGTCGAAGCGTTCGTCCGTTATACGTAATCAGGTCAAATCAGTAATAGAAGTCCGTAGCCCGGAGGTTCCAAGCACCCCTTGATCCACCGTTACCGTGGCCGTTATCATAGCCAGGAGCAGTGGAACAACGAGGAACTAGGGGCCTAGCTGAATTCAACTATTGTCATCAACGTAAAGTAAATGCTTGTAATTGCCACGCTGGATTGGCAATCACATATTAAGTTTCGGACCGGCGCCACTGCTGCCCATCGCCGATCCGATTGATGGTACCGCCATCACTCGTTGCGACCACCGACCAGTGCTCCCGTCTTTTTCACTGTTATTATGAAGTAGGCGACGGGATACCAAACAACCAGCTCGCTAGTGTCTCCTACATCTTAGTATGCTATTTCCCTTTGACGATTCTTAAGTCAACCTGGGCTTGGATTGAGGGTGGGGTTATCCTTAGGCCGCCCACACACAGCCCTCTTTTTTGTTGACGCGGGGAAACGCATTTAAGCGCCTTCACCGCCCCTGCGTGGGGTCTAGTGTTGTGTGTTACTCGCGGTACATGATAGTACCGAATACCCAAAAAAGCCACCGCGAGTGCCATCAGTACCGCCCTTGGTGTGGTGCCCCGGAACAACAATCATCAGGGCACGTCGACGGCCAGTCAGCCCCCTAAGGCACCAAATCCACCTCTACCAGAACAACTCCACCGACTATGGGACAGTACAATGGGGCGAGATTTCCATCATCACCCCTTGCCCCGTGCGCAAAAGCGCCACCTCCTGTTTCTCTTAGGTCCCGAGAGCGATTCCTCCTCCTGATCTTTAAGCCCTCTCTTCTTATACGAGGGGTGCAAGGATCACCCTCGGTTCAATTGGGTTCGCCCGGGTTCATCCCAGGCTACTAAACCTTACCGCCACGACACGGCTCGAACCATGGTGGGGCCCCCACACAGCCTTACCCAGCCAGACAGCCCACTTAGCGTGTGCTAAGTACTATGTTATATTCTATTTTCATACCGTATACGTTTCCAGGAACGGACTGTTTTGCTGGATTGGCCCCAACCTTATTCCTAGCGTTGGGTCGCCTAATATAGATGTGTCTAATTAAGTTGACAATAAAGTTGTCTTGGGTTATGCACAATCCCAGAAGTTCCATTTTGCTGTTACTCATAATTTTAAGTTCGTAGTGTACTAAGCTCTTAATTATGGGGTGGGAACGGGGGTTACAGGAAGGATTTTTGCCCCGTATAAATATATTTTTCGCGCAGAATTCACTTTCTTCTTCCTCAGACGCCGTTTCGGTTATTGGGTTCGGTGAGGGAGGAATTAAGAGCGGGACCCCCAACACTCGCATCTCCCCATTGTAGTCAAGAAGATAGCGGAATCGAAACGCGCTCGGGTCCCTTACAATCGATTCCGTTAGATATCAGCACATCCCACCTTCTCCCAATATAATGAAGATTGTGCTGTCCATTTCTGTGGTTATTGCTATTATATTTGTCCCTTTTATACCTTCGGTCCGTGACAGCTCTTCAGACTCGACCCTCGAGCTTGCTGCCATCCGTGTAGAATATTCTGGAGTTTCTGGGAATTTTGGCGACATCCTGGGATTTTTTTATGAACTCGACATATCTGTGTTTCCGGTAAAAAAGGTAACTTCACAACCGGGGGGAGGGAGCAGGGACTTACCCTTTTTTGCAGCTTTCGGCCCGGCAACTCGAACATTGACATGCAATATCGGTGAGATAGAGCAGTCGCTGCTCTTTTGCTCTGAGGTCGAGGCGCAGTATCTTTGCCAGATGGCACGTGGCGACCAGAGAGGTGGTCCAATGAGCTTGGGCTATCAGAATTGCGAAGGGTCTCGTGGTAATGTCGAGTCTTCACACAATCTGTTTCCTTCCAGCAACCTGCCCGCAGACATTTGCCCCGTATAGCAGGTTGGACTCTATGACCGCCATATAGATCGTCTTAACTATATCGGAATTTAATCCCCAGTGGGCCCTGGCCGTACGGTTGACGGATTTATAGATGCCGACCATTTTATTTATGAGGTCATCCAGGTGACGCTCAAAGTTGAGATTGAGATGAATGGTACCTTAAGGTGTTCAGTGAAGACTATGCGAGTGTTATTCATTGTGAGCTAGGGGACGGCAAATTTGAGTTTCCTGGTGACGAGTATGGCTTGCGCCTTCGAAGCTGCGCACTTAAGTTTTAGTCTTCTGCCCCACTCTGTGACTCTCTCCAGGATTGGGTTCAGTTTTTGCTCCAGCCCTCGGCGTTAGGGCGATTAAACAAAACAAAAATTATGTGTATGCGTGATTGAGTATATACCTGTGTATTTGCATGCATGATTTTGTGTGATTTCTATTGTAACATTAAAATATCTCTATTATCGTCACGTTTTTTTTATAGCAAAAGGTGGAAAACGGTAAATTCAGCTGCAATGTTGCTTGTTAGCTTATATAATTATTGTTGTAATGATATCACTTTCACCTACTTCTGAGGATACTAATAATAACTATCCTATGTATGTTACAATAATAATTAAACTACTTAAGCACCACAACAGCGTGCGTTAAACTCCACAATTTAAAGCTCACTATTAAAAGGATGGTGCCACAATCAACACGATTTTTTTTGACGAAGGTACTTGTGATTACTTAACGTCTGTAACTTTATACAATTAAACTCCTTAAAGGATATGGGGCTTTTGCGCTCATTAAAAATATCACACAAACAATGCTAACATAGTCTAGGAGGAATTAAACATTTGGTACTTGTAAGTTGTTGTACCTAATATATTATTAGAAAGGCCTAAAATGCCCAATATCTTACAAAGTACGTCGTTAAAGATTTTCTCTTTCGCGTCTTAATTTAACAAAATGAACTAAGTATCAATTTAAAAGGAAAAAAATAACAGAGTAACGTAGGCAGCTCGAGGTATATTCGTTCAATGTTCAGAATTGATTATCCGAAAATAACTCAAGCTTCAGGTCCACAGGGAACAGACGCACGTCTACAAAGCTTGTGAAAAGTTATGTCCAAAGTAAGTTGCTTACAATCACGAATTTCCAGCTGCCGTCAACAATCACAGCTACAATCCGTCCAACTGCAAAAAGACTGTAGATACACATACGTCAGTCAGTGTACCATTACATCTACACTTTATAATCATAAGCTGCTCACGTTTTGATGCTCAAATAATATAAATGTATTTTGCGCGACTGAAACTGTGTGGCACCGCTAGTCAAAATATAATTATTATTGTTTCTAATTTCAAAATATTCTAGTCAATTTAAATCACAATTAATTTGATCTTCTTAGGTTTATGTAAATATTACATTAGGACACCTGTAATCTCAATCCACCTATGACCATGATAGCTGTAAAGCTATTGAAGCGTTGGGCTAGTTAAGTAATTAAATAAACCTACAGAAATCATAAAAGTAATATAATTGTAATACATTTAGTATTTTTTATACATATATAAACATCCAACGCCTCTGGCGCAATACGCGCACTAGCCGCCACAATACCAACTGAGCATTATCATACATTTCAAACTTGATCATGAAAATATCTTACATGTTATACAGCTCAGGTGTTTTCGCCGCAGGACACTTTCTAACACATGGGCTACGTAAATTTTCACTTATTTGCCCAAGAAAGCATTGGAGTTTTCCATTCAATAATGTCCTCTTTTATGTCAGGGTTACATAACGCAACATGTGAAATTTTCAAATGACACAAGGAAACACATCAATGTACAATACAATCACGCATCGCGGTCGCCCGACGAATTGTACTAATTCCCTCCGACCAACACGGCCTCTGAGCGAACCTACGCCATTATCTAGACTGCCGTTCTGTACTCGCGCATTTATCAAACAATGTCCTCAATTGTTATGACAAGCCCTTACATCGAATTAATTAACTCTGCCATATTAAATTATATTGCTATAAAATTGAGAGTAGCTGCTTATAGTCTAACGGGGAAATGTGCAGTCATAGCCTTTTAATACCGATGCGCACAGACTTCCACATAGTTGGTATGGAACGTAAGTCCTTCTCTTCTCTACAGAAAAAGGTTACCGGAAAGTCACAAGCCTTACGAAATATTACAACTTTTAAGTAATTATAGCAGTCACTTTATGGCAGTATCCTGAGAGCAAGTAGTACCTACTTGACCGTGGCGGCAAAATATGCCTGTGACGGCTCTATCACTCACCAAGTCTGACTGGATCCCCGGCCCCCTCTCTGTGACGCAACCACTCACGTGCGGCTGCTAAAGTTGTCCTAGCATTATCGTGGGGGTTGAAAGAGCTCGTTGAGCTATCATGACTTGCCAGAAGCGCTCCCCCTTTCCACCACGGACGGGCGGGAACTTTTTATTTGTTGACGCCTACAGGACAACCCCACCGTCTTTGGGACAGTGCAATGGGGTGAGTTTCCCATCCTAGCCCCGTTGCCCCTGTTGCTCTGAGGTACCCTCTTCTTATAAGAGAGATATCGAGAGCGATCCCCCCTCCTCATTTTTACGCCCCCTCTTCTTATAGGAGGGGTGCAAAGACCCCTTTGGTTCAATTGCCTTCGCCTGGGTTTGCCCCAGGCTACTAAGCCCCACCGGTACGACAAGGCTTGAACCATGATGGGGGTCGGTTGGTAACTATATTTATCTACGTTTTATAGAAAGTTCTGTACATTTTTAAATTGTATTTGATAGTGATGAGCTTCATTGTAAATGATAAACCGAATGTAATGCCAACGTTATAAACGTAAGCAGATTTGCTAAATAATCGTTTTGGTGTTTTTATAGCATAAGGGGTAAACGAATAATAGGAACATGGCCGTGGACATTCGCATAATTGTTACACAGATGCGTTGCCATCCTATCATCATTTGAAGTTGAGCAAATAATAAATCATAACATTTTGTCATTTTATTGGACATCTAGACGTTCCAGCCAACATAATTTGTTACATAGAAAAATATTTGTTTAAGCTGAATTTTAACTCATTCAGTGTAAAAAGTTATGAAACTTTTCTTTGCGCAGCCGGACGGGTGTATAAGTAACCTAGGTTATTACTTCTTGGCGAAAATTAGGTACTTGCGTGTTGTGCCTACAGTAAGAGGTAGCGCCATGCTGAATTGTAGCCGAATTGTGCTGGCACAACCGGAAGGTACCAATCGCTCTCGCAATACTGTCTTACCCAGAGAGGTACACACACACTTACACCTCTCGCACTCACAACATCGCTGTAAATTGACAGTTACGCTGTATGAGCCGATTGTGGAACAGGAAAAAAGAGCAACATTTGTGCATGCCACTAAGAGGCCCTCTTTAATGAGCGTCGGCAGTCCATAGAAGGCCCTAATCCCTCTTATTTGGAAAAAAAACGCCAGTAGCCAGATTAATACAGTTAGTGCATTTTGCAAAAGTATTGCTAAATACGCGTATCAGTTTCATCGCTTAGGTCTTTGTAAAGACAACGGCGATTGCGGAAGTCATATTCTCAAAAAGATTTCTACTAAAAAGCAAAACATTCATTTAGATTAATTTAAATAAAACATGAGCACGGAATGTTGTAATACAAATCAATTATGGATTTTACAAACGGTGTTAATATAGAAAAGTTCGGCCGTATGTAGTCACTACAACCAGGTATAATATAAGAATGTTGCATAGTGACCTGTTTCTGCTAATAATATAGTCACTAGATTTTTTTTAAAGTAAGGGGCAAACTGTCAATTTCAGGGATTGTTATTGTCATCTTATGTTTTACACTTTATTTTCCACGAGGGGGGGATAAAATTATCTCCGATATTATACAACTAAAGATGTCTTAACTCTCACAACTTTTAACATAATTTAATATTTAAAACTTACGCTGCAAGCGACAACTTAGTTTGAATTTCAGCTGCATAAATGTAAGTTTAAAAGTAAGTAAAAGAGCTACATATTTATTATTTTTCTGTAGCTATTGCCATGACAGTGAACTAAACAGGTTCAGCTTGCATTTGCAAGTGTGGTGTCAAAAATCTATATAAATATATCTGTTATATGCCTGCTTAATAAAACAATTAGTCATCTAATAATAGTGGCTGAGGAGAAAAGCAACAATAAGATTCATATGATATAGTGCTATGCACGACCGGGGATGTACCTCTCACTCATTTGACATCGCCGTAAAGTGTCAGGTAAACTGGCGTGTTACGTGCGGTTTGTGAGTAGTTGGTGACCCATAAGAGGTGCTCCCCCCTAGGACGTGGAGGGCAACGCCCCGGCCTAACAACAATAATGGGGATTTCGATGGACTTCAGTAGTCGTTAAAAGGTTTCGTTTACTCGTTTGCCCTCCTTTAGGAAGAAAGGATCTCGAATGGTGGCCACGCGCGGGATGACGATGTATGGGGCGACCTTCTACCCGGTGGACAGACGACTTGGTTTAGGTGCCGGGGAGCCGCTGGACGCAAGTGGCTCTTGACCGCGACTTGTAGCACTCTGTGGGGGAGGCCCGTATCCAACAGTGGACATTGTCTGGCTGATGATGATGATGCTTAGCGTATAAGAGGTGGGGGGGTTCTTACAGAATATGTAAATGTTATATTTTAACAATGACCTTTCTAGAAAATACTTTAATAAATTCTTAATTCGTAAGATAATTTGCAGGAAGGTTGGGTTTGATTTCTATCTCAAATAAAAGGTATGTGCAAAAATATCTTTTTACTAATAGTTGATTATTTGATATTAGCATTACTATAATATAATTGTACAATTTACAACACAATACAATAGAATGACACATCCAGTACGAGTACTTTATTCATATTACGCGTATTCTAGCTTCTTTTTATAGAATAGGGGGGCAAACAAGATATCGGAGCCTTTTTACTACTACCGACTCCCATGAACATCCACATAATCACTGTGCCAATCCGTTGCCCTCCTTTTCCCCCCCAATAGGCAACCGGCTACTCACAAGGCGCACGAAACGCGACACTGAAGATGTCACGTTACGGCGGTATTTTATGAGCGGGAGGTACCTCCCCTGTCGTGCCGGCCCAATTCCGTTACACAGGAGGGTTTAGTGTCATGCATTTAGCATGGCACTACCTCCTCCAATGCAGCATGGCACTACCTCTACCCAAAATACCACCTGGGGGTTTTATTTTTTTTTTGCTGCTCCATGCTAACAGAAGTGTCCAGTGCAGCTTCATCGGTTACTATAAGACACGTCAGGCAACGGTGTAGGTGAGATTGGGTTCTATAGGGGGACAGATCTCCTCCTTTCCCGCCGATGGATAGGATACTTTCGGATATTTATTTAAGATTACCGCCCTCTAACAAGTGGGGAAGCTTACACATTGCAACTAAACTTGGCCTTGTAAATACAGGCGTTGTAGGAGCTCGTCAAGCTGTGATGACTAGGGGAATCGCCCCATCTTTATTTTTTCTCACCAGGAGAGTTATACTTAAACTCTTTGGCTCAGAATGTACAGGCTTCGCCAGATATATTTTTTGGTAACGTGGGGAATCGCGGCACATAACGGCGTCAAATACGCTCTAGAACCACTGCGAGCGCCTCAGTGGCACCATTGACGAGGTGAGTCTATATTACAGAACATCAGGGCACCTCGACGACTAGTCATTGCCCTAAGAGGCTAACACCACCTCCACATATGTTCCTCCCAAAGTTGACGTGGTTGTCCATTGGTGTGGACAACCCCGTCAACTTTGGGATAGGTGGACAATGGGGTGAGGTTCTCATTGTCGACCCTTGCCCCGTGCAGAAAACACCTCCCACTCCTGCTTTTTAGTCTCATTCCAAAGAGCAGCCTCCTCAGTTGAATTGGCTTTGGTATCTGAACTCGCCCCAGAACAATGACCCCACATCCACAACAAGGCTAAAGCTATGTTGGGGTGACATTGTAGCCTTGCCTCGACCGTATATTCTAGCAATATCATGTATTATTTTCTAGGAGACTGCAACTAGAAAAGGTTAAGAATAAAAATACTGAAGCTTAAAAAATATTAAGAAAATCCAACGACTATGCTCCAATGAAGCTCTAAGTCTGATAAAAAGTAAAATCTGCATTAAGAATTATTCTTAAATAATTTCTTAATGTTTCTACCTTGAAATTCCACGTATATCAAGTCGCCAAGCTTCTATGTAAATAATTAATTCATTGTATTTTTATTTTTTAATGTACTCGCCATATATGATTAGCGTCTCTTTGTCCGGCGAGATCTAAACCAACAGCCGCGCAGACTAGCCCCTAACCAATTGCGCAATCGCCATAAACAATATAAAACTTATCCTATGAGTTTGGATTGGCCTATAAATTAATAAGACATTTTAACGCATACATTATAGAATAGTATTCCTTAACACCTCCATAAAATTTTCCAGCTGCACCAAATTTATACAAATTATGAATAATCACGAGTCGCGGAATAAATGCCTCTTAATATCACACGTAATGAATTTCATCATCACGTGATTGTCGTATGTAAATTATATTGAAAATACAATTACTATTGTGAGTGAGTACACATGGATCGATATACTCAATAATGTTGGCAATTACAAACATCACTTCGTACTTGACATTTTTGATTACTTGCTAGTAGCTACTACTAGTACTAACTACAGCTGTAGATCTGTTAGAATGCGGATTTCCAGACGCTAGTATTTCTGATTGTAAATATTTACAAAAAGAAATTTTTCCTCTCTTTATCGAATTTCTGGTACTTCTCCTTCAATCCTCCACATATCGCAAAAGACAAAACAAACGGGGCTTCACTACCCACTCCTCTCTTCCATGATTCTTACCACCAGTGACATTTCATATCCCTCTACAAGATGAAGGAGTGTACAAGCTTGAATGTGACTGTAGACTCTCTTATAAGGAGCAAACTAAAAGGTCTATAAAACCTCGCATTAAAGAACATGTAGCTGATATGAAATACCGACGATTTAAAAAATCCTCGTTCTGAGAGCATGCTGAAGTTGATGAATAAAGCCCAAATCTTCACTAGGGAATACCGATTCCTTCCAAGGATGATCCGAGAGGCTATTTTTGTTATAAAAACATCAAAATTTTAATAGAGGAGACGGCTGGTTTCTTCGCTGTGCTTGGGACGCAGTGGTAAACATAATCAAATCAAAAACTAAACATAACACTTCAAAAGAGCGAGAAGTAGTAAGTACTGTTTGCGTTAATCGGAACAACTATATAATTATAATTCTTTGGATACTTTTAACAAATTATGACATCAGGACACCTGTCATCTCAGTCCACCCGTAACCATGGTTGCTGTAAAGGTACTGAAACGTCGAGCTAGTTGAATAGTCAAATGACACGTACATATTGTGCAGTTTGTGAGCAGCCGGTGGCCTATTGAGGGGAGGCGAGAAGGAGGGGAACGCATCGGCATAATTATGCTGATGTTCATGGGCGTCGGTAGCCGTTGAAAGGCTCCCATTGCTCGTTCGTTCCTCTATACTATATGAAAATAATAATAATAATAAGGATCTTTATTTAATTTATTTTTTTTATATATGAGTAACATAGATATAAGTATTAACGACTCGAAAAACTTGACGAAACACAACATTGAACATACATAATACTTAGATAACTGTACTGTTGTGTGTTATAAATTAATATTTTTTTCTAGAATAATGTCTTAAATTGGAAAGTAGGCGATTACAATAAAGCTATTTTAAAAATACTTAACGTAGGTAATAAATGAAAATCAGTAATATATTTGAATTAGCAAGTCCAGTGTTCCCTTCAACCACAATTGTTATCCTTAATTAATTAACGACCGTAGTAATGTACCTTAATCATGCAAAAGGAGTTATTGGGCATTTTCGTACCCCTCATTATCATGTTATAGAAGCAGTATTGTAAGTCGACTAGATAAATTTAACGGGACATTACTATGTGGAGAATAATTTATAAGACGTATTTCCAGGATTGTATAATACCAAGCAAAACTTCAACGATGTCTGAAAACAAACACACACACACGCAAACGCACACGCACAGGCACAAGTAGACGCGCACGAACACACACACGCACACGCGCACACGCGCTCACGTGCTCACGCGCACTCACGCACACGTGCACACGCGCACTCGCGCACGCACGTACGGCATTTCCGAAGTGGGTTTTGGTGTTATATTTATGTAATTATCCGGCTCCTGTTAGTAACGGGTAAAGTAAAGGAATAGTACAGTAATGTCTGTAAGTGATCAGTTTTCTCAAAATCTAATGAACAGATTTTCATGTAGTTTTCAAAGCACATTATTTTTTATAGTAGCATTCCAGCTCATATTATTTACGGGCGAAGTCATCATAAGGTAATTTTATCTGAC
>JAFELO010000013.1:46869-61440 GCA_017140195.1 Eumaeus atala | reverse complement strand
GGGGGGGGGGGGGGGGCAGATAATAGGAGAGTAATACATCGGCGTAACAATGATGCAAATGTGTGGGCGTCGGAATTCATAGAAAGGCTCGTTTACCCCCTTGTGCTAAAAAGAAAATAATTTCTTGTTTCTTTTTCATTTAAAATAAAGTACATACTCAAATTTCAGTCATGTTGAATGTCAGGTCTATGTTGCGTTATACAGTGTTAGGAAATGTAGTTCTCTGTTTCGCATTTAGCTTTGATTTTCATAGACATTCAACTTGCCAAGTTCTACCAGTTAGTGCAGAGGAAAACATAGGCTAGTGTTAGTAAATAACTTACGTCACGGGTATATATCGTATTTGCTAACTTTGACCAGTGGTTTACAGATGGATTACTTACACGTTAAACACATGTAGACCGTATCAATAATAAATAATATATAATATAGAAGACGTTACCGCTTGCCTTTTTTATGTAAGTTTTGCTCACTTTTTATAACATTGTGCCAAAAACATTGCAATAAAATAATTGTTTAGTATAATAGCAATTTTCAATCAATGTTCTTTAAATTCTATTACAATACGAGTACATTGAACTCAGATTAATTGGCATGTTCCAAATTCTGTTGTAATGATGCAAAGCTTGTATAATAAGCGTTGTTTTCGATTCTATTTCAAACATCCAATCGACAAAAATATAAAAAACGTATAGTTACATTCGTGTAGAACCATTCGAGTGCGCAAATTGAAAAGGCTCGCTTTGTACCCATCAACAAACACACAAAGCATTTACAAATCCATCCTTTCTATCCTCTAATATGAACAAATCTCCGAAAATGATATTATATAACCGGACCGATCATCTGTAGCGATTAACCCTAAACGTTTCCCACGGGGGACTATCCTCAAGTATGCGACATTATGAGTAGTGTTAATTTTAAGAATGATATCGAAAATGGTAAAACCAGATGTACCATTGCCAACTAGGAAAAGACTATTGTATGTTACCTACTTGTGTCATAAACTTAAATTCATATCAATAACCGCTATTTTGCCACATGTTGTAGTGCGGCATGCAGCTATGCCGTTACCTATCCTTCCTCTACGCGTGCCATGTATGCGCAAATGTCTTCAATTATCTAAAGTTTTGTTCCGTTGCGACCAAATCCTGATGATAGACCGGGCCCACTGTCTTCCGTTCGAAGCTGCCCAACATGATGTTTCGCTCGCTTTTGTACAAGTCACATTCCCGCAGTACGAGGTCTCTGATTTCAGCTTCATGACCGTAAAATACCACGCAGAAATACCACGATACAAATCGGGAGCGCAAGTAATTATGACACGTTCTAAAATTTTTCTTAGCCTCGGCTGCAAAGTAATCCGGTAGGTCTTCGGATCTGTTAATGACTTGTCATTTCCCTTTGGCAGCACTATCAATGAACCTATCTTCCAGATATCTGGAAAGACTCATTTCTCAGGAAGAAGCCGTCCAGGCCTTCCTGATAATCTTCCGAGTGATTCTGTCTGAACCGGGACTTGTATTCGGTAAACTTCTAATAATGTGATCTACTGCGGGAAGGAGCATCTGAATCCCTACCGGAAGGAAAGCATGCAGCCGCCACTCGCACTCGTCGGTGATAAGAGTAGTTATTGTTATGAAAGCCTAGCAGTGGAAACTGTAATAATAACTACACATCTTATTTAACATTTCAGTTTAATCTAACATTTTTCAATTTTTTCACGTATATTATCAGCACAAATCCTCATACTATTTTCATCAAAACTACAATGCATAAAAAGTGAATACTAAAAAGAAATATCGGTATGAAAATGTCGGACGTCAGTTTCTATCTCAAAGGATAAGGGTAGAGTTTGTCCATAAGATAATACAAGTCCCGGATCAATCCGTAGCATGTCGATGTCGGAAACATTCTTAGGATATTCCTCGCCGAGCGCGACATTCGATGGGTGCAATCTTATCCGTGAAATGTCACTACAAAATATTTTATATTGTAATAATATAAAATATTCTAAGCTCCGTACATTTATTGGCGAGTCTGCATTAGAATCATCTAGCGGACGTTTTCTTGCTATCTAAATATTTAAGAGACCTAAGGTACAATGAAACGAGCAAAAATGTATGTAACGTAGCCACACCCAAAAAATATATTAGTGTTTGCTATCGATCTATAAATCTTTCTTCCTGCTAATATTATGAAAAAAAATTGTAATGCACATTTGGTTCAAATTTGACACAGAAGTAACATTATGATCTGGAATAACAAATTATTAGTTTCCTGCCGTAAAGAGTACTGATTTGCTTGGAATAGATATCACACGAGTAGTATCGTAGTCACTGCCTTCTATATAATTATTTAAATTTATCCTATGTCTTTGTAGTTCATTCTCTATTAATGTGATAGAAAAAATCTATATTTTAAAACGTGCAGTGTAAATTACGCAGTTTCGTTCACGTAATTTATTCAAATATTTTCACAGTTTTAGGCATGAAACTTTCAAAAATTATTTTTAAGTGGATACCTAGGATATAATATTAACTGCCTATATCGATATTTCTTATTTCAACTTAATCGCTCTAATCCTTTCGGCTGTGCATTGGTCAATTTGTAAGTCAGTATTATATGTTATATGTGATAATTATATGGATAAGCTCGTCAGGACATTTGATTTTATATATTTATTTAATTGTTAATGCACCCACATTATGTGAATAATAAATTAATGATTATGTAAGAAACAATACACGTTACAATAGTCATTATACCATATAATATGTCAGTATACAACAAACTCATCCACGCGCTATTACTTTGATGCTGGGCCATGAGAGAAATAAATATAAAATTATCTCTCAAACACTGCTCTTTTGTGCAACCATTCTATTTTTATCTGCATAATATGTAAAATTATGATATTTAATGATCTACTGGATGATTTATCTTCAAAATTAATCCCGTTAATTTAATGAACGATATGCTTTTTGATGCATTGTTTCAATACAAATTTAAATAATTTGGAGAAAATTAAGATCAGATACAAATGACTTTATAATTTTACATTACCTATAATACAGGACAAGACAGCATACTTGGGATAGATTTTACGCAGGTGACTTTTCCGGGTACAGCTTGAAATTTACAATACAGTAGAAATCTTTTATTTGTAAAGTCCATTGAAGTAAATAAAATAATTTTTGAATTAAGTTTAGTTTCTAAAATAATCAAAAAAGCTAAAGAATATTAAGATTTTCTGGTGAAATAACGCCTTTTACAGCCGTCTCTTATCACTACTGACAAAATATTATAATCTACGAGTTATTGCCTCTTATCTGAAAATCTGTTAACACGGTGTTTATAATCTAACTTCTCCGAAAAGGCACGAATTTATGATTTTTTTTGTTTATTTCGTAGGCAGTTTGACATCAATTGGTATGAGCAAAGTATATTGCAACTTTTTATCCCCATATTTCCACGAAGTCGAAACTAAAATTGGTGAAACTGTGGGGTGTGCCTATTCTATAGTAGCTAAAACTACAACAGGTAAAAAAGATAAAAACAAACATCTGTTCACTTCTGTTAACTTAATTTGTTGAGTGACTCCGGCAGAGTGAATTTTAATATTGTATGACTCCACGTGGTTGCTCCGCTTCATGGTTTAAACATACATTTAATTTTATATTGTTCTAGTTTTATTTGCACCAGACCAGAATGTTCACATTATTTATCATATAACAATGTTACAATCTGACAATGGAAGTAAACCTTCTATCACCAGTTCCAATATAAATACCATTCTATAGGATCCACGTGATTACAATTCTTCTATCCCTTCATTGGATAGGCCATTATACTATACGCTACAAAGAATGTCACATTTATCACAAGAATACTTCAGTCTATTTTTCAATTTTATGTTTGTCTCAACTCATCTGAAAGTAATAAGGTACATTAATCATACACGCATATGAACTACGCCAATAAAAAATCTGACATTCTTAAAAGTACAACACTTCGTGGAGTCTCGGAGCGTTCCAGATATTAAAACTGCGAATTACAGTTACTGTGAATGTATATAGATGTTGTAAATGCCTATATTTTACTTTCAAGCTATAAATTACTATTGTAACTAAAACAAAAATTCCGCTTCCTATTTTTAAGTTTTTGATGAATAATGTTCTTTTTTTACATTTTCTGATCAACATACATTTGTTCAAATATCTTAATGAATTAGAAAATTATTATTGAGCGTATAATTTTTTTTTTCGCAAAAGTGTTTCCATTTCGAACGAAATGTTAAATTGTGTCATTAAATCCAAACCGTCTTTTTTTATTTAATAAATATTTTATTATAGATCGTGATGATCAATAAAAATTCCACAAAAAATAAAACACTATAAATAAATTGATAGTGTCTAATATCTGAAGATCTGGTTTTTACCTAGCCAAAGGGTGCAAACATCAATGCCATGACCCTTGACACGTAATTATTTCTGAATCTAACTCTCCCCATAGCGGATGGTCACAAGCCTCATGAAACGTGACAGGATAACCACCACTTAACGGGTGTACCATATAAGCGAGAGATACATTCCTTTAGTTGAACATGTAGGCAAATTTTGCATCGAATATGTTTGATCTAATAGTTCACGATTGGTCCGTGTTTTGAATTGCTCAGCTTTACTGTAACTAAACCGACTTTCTCAATGATATCTGTTATTTTGGTGGATAATCGGAGCCCTATGGAATTCAATTAAAATACTTGTAATTAGTCACGGAATTAGTCAGAATGTTTGATTATTTGGCCAATGTTAGGTGGTCTTACCGTACCATCTTCAAGATACAAGAAGAGAAGAAGAAGGCAAGAGATAACAAATCGCTAGCATATCCGTAAACAAAGATATTTAAACTTAACAACCTAGTTTCACTACTTCTTTGTATTATCCTCATGTTTGAGAATCAGGATCATAACAAATTAAGTACTCAACCTAACTCTCTTCGTGTATTTACATTCTGTGCTCCACTAGTACCATCCTTTCTAGAACTTCTGAGCAGCAGGCCACGTGACCGTGGATGTGTGTAGACAGACCCTATCCCCATATTGATACAACAGTATCATTAAATCTACATTTAACATTTAATAATTCATCAGATATTGCAGAGAAACAGCTAAAGTGTAGTGCTTATTAAAATACTTCTACCGACAACCGCCTGAGAGTGAAATAACCCTCCTCCCGCGTCGGCTGCGGAGTATGCACTGCACTCGTGATATTTATGTTTATTGATGAACATCACAATAACTAAATCTGTGTTGGAAACAAACAGAGAGTTATATTATTTATTGCTATATTAGATTACTCCAATTTATGGCATGCGGTATGAAAAAATATGAAGTGTCACATTCTGTCAAACGGTAACGGGTCGCGCTTGCGTAGCACTAACAATATCTGAGGACGTGTAACGCCATGATTCGCCTAGGTAACTATGTAACTTTGTCGATATTTTGATCATGCTCGCAATATTTTTATTACCTCAGCAACAGTAGCCTGCCCATCTAGTATAAATCTATTGCAAACAATGTCCATATCTGGCGTGACAATGTAAAGCCTCTGTCAGCGATCCTGAAGTAAACGTTTATTTAGAAGGGCTGACAGTATTGTCTGTCATCATACGAATATAGTTAATTATATGCTAATTCAAAACAATAATGAACAAATCTGAATATTTGTATGTTTTGGATCAACACCGTTTATAAAATATAGTTGGTGTTTCTCATAACCGTAATGTAGCCCGGCCGGAATAACCCACACTGTGTAACTTACTAACAAAATACCCTCGAGAAGTGTGGTTGAAATATCCGTTTTGTGTGAGCAGTGACAAAACTCTGATACTCGTATAGCATCTGCATATCTATACCCAGTAAAGTGCTTTTTTATATTATAAGAGAGGGCAAACAAGAAATCGAAGCTTTACAATGACTATTGATGTCCATAAACATCTGCATAATAACTGTTATGCAAGAGTTTTTCCCTCTTCCGCATTACAATTACATTAATCCAATACATTGGAAACTATCAAAGCCTACTGAACGCAACATAGATGTCACCTGTATCATGTGATGTTTTGTGCAAGAACTTTCCCGCTCGTGCTGGACCCATCTAGCTATCTCTTTCAAAGCTACTTACTATATAGCCAGCAACAACTTTTGCCTCTATAGAAGGTTTATATGAAAACACACAGGCTTATCAAATACCAATAATAGCAAATTTCTGGTTTATTATACATACATTATTTCGCTATTTATATAATAAACTGTCAGAAGCGTTTACGTGTGCCAAAAATGTAACAACGGCTTGTGGAGTTTATCCATTAGTGTAATGTTTCCATTACATAAGGCTCCATATTACTTAGCAACATATTTATTTAAGGCTGTATTCACAAGTAATAAATCGTTTACGTATTGCATCTACATATGACAGATTTTGGCTTTCATCGAAACTGCTAAACAGAATTGAAAAGTAATTTGAGGACCTGCTTGAATATTATTATGAATTATTCTGATTTAGATAATCATTATAGATGTCCAGCGTTAGTAAAATTAAACCACATAATTATTATTAGTTTGATGCAGAATATTTTTTTATCTACAAAGATACGTACATAACCCCTTGTATTGAAGTACCAGTATGACGTTTCTCTTCTTTTTTACATTGCAGTTTGAAATACAAAGGGACATTTTTTATAGCATAAGGGGGAAAACGTGTAATCGGATCCTTTTGATGACTAACGACGCCCATAGGCAACTGAATGATTGTTACGCAGATGCGTTGTCCTCCTATCATCACCCCAATGGGCCACCGGCTACTCGCAAACCGCACGAAACTCGACAACGACGCCTCCACTTGACGCTGGTATCAAGTGAGCGAGCCGGCCCAATTCCCTTGCAAATGAGGATGTAGTATCATGCATTATGCATGGCACAGCCTCCTCCTATGCAGCACTACCTCTTCCTATAATTTAACAAGAAGTAAGATAATACAATATCAATAAAAGGAAAAATCCTACACTTTATAGTTAGTACTTTGTAGTAACCATTAGGTACTGCATCATACAAAATGAGTGCAGTGCCCGTAAATATAAATTTAAATAAAACCAAAATGGTTGAAATTCTTTGCAAAAGTGGAATGAAACCAAACAAAGGACTTGACTCAGAAAATCCTTGCCGTTTATCTTTGCGAGGATATTATCATATAAAGTGGACTTTCTTTTCGACGTAATGATTGTTAAATATGGCAACTTTTTTTTTTCGGGTACCGTTCTCGTTACAGATAAAAACGATTTAAGATGGCCAGTTTAAACTACCCATTTGGATTACGTTCGAGAACTAACAACGTACATTTACATTTGTAACGTTGTCCTGTATAGAGATTTGGGTCTTCCCTTTGATTTTATTTTATTTGTTGTACATTACATTGTAATATACTATTATTCATTTATTTGTTTGTTTGTTTATTTTTTTGTTCGTTGGTTTGCTTGCTTGTTTGTTTGTTAGTTTGTTTGTTGGGTAGTTGATTGGTTCGTTCGTTCGTTCCTTTATTTATTTATATTTATATAGCATAATCCAAGTTGGGCGCTTCACACAAGCGCATTGTGCGGCCGGTCACAAAAGTTTTTATTAAGAGACAATCGGTGGGTTAAAATATATATTCATGCATATATGTTAAATATTATCATTCAGTTTTTAAATATTTTAAATGTAAAACTTTGAATATTACTCTCTATGTTAAGCTAATTTTTTTTATAATTCATTTTATATCTATTCATTATTCTATCCCACTTGCTCTCTCTTATCACAATGAAAAGTATCACAAATCTTTAACAGTAACATTTTGCGGGCGGGAAATCAGCGAAAATGAAAGTTAATCACGTGCACGGGAAATAGCGCAAGCACCACAATAAACCGGGAATACTTTTATGGCGATATCATGCAATAAACGTTGCAAAGTGAACAAATTATCACCAAGTGGTTTACTTTACACCACCCAACGTTAGGTGTGCATTCGTTACGACAAAATTACTAGAGCTTTATTTACATATTGCTATTTTGACAGTTTTGCTGAGACGTCAGAACGTTCAGTATTGAGGTGTGAAACATCAAGATTATATTTTTAAGCTAGCCATAGTCTAGGCTCAAAAATATACCTGTGGTATGTTGTCCATTGAGGCACAAAAAAGGTTACTGTTTTTCTGCAATAATTTCCAAAATTAAAACGTACTATAAATTATTACATTACACCGTATCCGTACATATCCATTGGGATGAAATAAATCTTGGACCGTAAAACTTATCCGAAAGCTCAAGTATTTGCATACTATGTCTATTTACTTTATATCAACGTCTAATGCACATGTATACAGTACTCTATCGCCTTAAAATAGAGCTCAAACCTCAAATTCAATACTCGGGTGCAGTAAGATTTTCAATTAAAATGACTTGGAAATCTGTAGTTAAAACACGAGGGTGGATTGAAAAGTACTCGGCCTAACACAGATTCAGATTTAGTGCAGTTTAGACTAGTGTTAATTGCGTGAAGTTCGAAACGTGTGCGATAATTAGTTGTGATTTTATATTTTTTTGTAACACAGTAATCGGACATAGTTTTAGCAAATGGAGCCAATCGAGCAGCATGCCTTCATTAAGTACCTCCATAAGCAGGGGCTATCACTGAAAGTCATATATGATGATATGGTCCGTACTTTGGGAGATTCAGATCTGATTCATCTGTCAAAATGGATAGCAGAATTCAAACGTGGTAGAGAGTCTGAGAGATGAACTCGCTCTGGAAGGCCTTCGACGTCCACTACCGATGAAAATATTAAAAATTACTTAATTTTATTATGGGAGACCGCAGACTAGTAAGGTAGCTGAGATTATAGGCATCTCTTATGTATGAACTCGAGACATCATATTAAACGAATTGGGTTCCAGAAGTGTCTGCGTGGTGGGTTCCGCGACTGCTCACAGTTCAACAAAATAGTACGCGATTGACTATTTCATGCGACTGTTTGAAGTCATATGAAGCAGATGCAGATTATTTTTTGAATTGGCTTGTTACAACTGACGAAAAATAAGTTCATTACTTTGCCAGAAATAAAACAGCTATCGAAACATCAAAGCGTTGATAATATCAGGTGATAGGTTTCAAATAAAATAATTATGAACCTCATCACACATAAATAAAAACTTCTTACAAAATTGCCTTATTTCACACATAAAAGCAAAAGCTAAGCAAGGTAAACAAACTCACAAGACATATTAAAAGAAAACCACACAAATATCAAAATAAAAACAAAGCAACACAAAATAGCAAATGAAATATTTAAGACTAGGGCAGCTGTATAACAGAATAGTCCTTCTGTATACACAAAGTACATATATGTCTTTCGATGATAATAACAAAAATAAAATTTAAAAAAAAATAAGGTGTCATGTGATATTGACATCGGAGTAGGAAAAGATAAATTACAAATATCAGGTACCAGCTGGAAATAGATTCACTATACAAAATTAAAAATAATTAAATCAGCTTGTTTACCATTCAAAATCAGCAACATAAACACTATAAATATAATTAATAAGCACAAGCGAAGATATATTTTAGAGAAATTATGTGAAATTGGATAAAAATGCAAATAGATAAATAACAAGACCAAACCCCTGGCACATAATAATTAAACTAAGTATACATTACTTAGCAAAAAGTGTAAAAATTATTGGGAAAAAATACGGCATATCCAAATGATCACTTTTGCTTCAAGGGTCTCCTCGCCCGAGCTGAAGCTATTATGCTGTCGGTGTTCTTGCTGAGAGGGCCAACAAGTTTTTGTGGGTCAGAAGTTGTAGACAAAGATGGATTTGGCCCATGACCCAAGATGGCATCTAAGTCAACTGTACTGGCTACACAGTGACGATAGCCATCCATTCCAATGGCATAGATTTTTCCGTCTTTGGTCCAACACTTGGAGATACCACATCGCTGCCGAGCAATGAGAAATGTCATGCCGAAACTTTGTTGGGAATGCAGAGATGGTTATGCCCGTTCTCTTTAATTAAGTTTTTGCACGCCAGATATTGTCCATAATCAATAAATCTCTGAATTTTGTTGAGACTGGACGTCGCCTATCTGTGGCCTATCTATCATTAATATGGCCCATTCTGTGGCATCTAACAAAAAGCAATTCTTATCATCATCATCATCAAAGCACGATGTTTTTGAAATTGTAACTTTTAATAATGTTTAAAGACTTTCGCGTTTGTTACATACTTTGTACTTACTTTACGGGTTTTAACGCTCCTAACCGGCTAACGGCTGGCACAGTCCGGCCGAAACGTTACGCAAATGTATTTAGTCCTTGATACATTTTGTCAAACAATTATTTATCGTGCTAATACCCGTAAAGTACACTACGAAATTGTACAATGATCGTGACGACAACAGGTACAATATCGATGACGATATAACTTACTCGTAGTATAGCATAGGATTTCCTATAACAATCGGGAAGTTGGTGGTGTCACCCCCGTGACCCGGAAACGACGTTAATTCCTCGGTCCTGCGCCTAATTTCTCTCGGGTCGTGTCAGACTGTCGTCCCATCGGAATAGGAGAATGGGGGAACAAAAAATGCCTGCGCACACACATATGCACTATTATATACCCTGCGTAATTGGCTCTTCTAAGTTCGGCTACGACATTATTACTTTTAATATGACCTGCACCTTTTCTTTACTGACGCGGGGAAACGCATTTACGCGCCTCCAATGGCCCTGGGTGGGGTCCAGTGACGTGTGGGGCTCGCGACGCATTATAGTGCCGAATGGTTATAGAAACCACAGTCTTTGGTGAACAAGAAATCATCAGAGCACTTCGACGGCTAGTCAGCCCCCTAAGGGACCGATGCCACCTCCACAGATCGGGGATTTTTTTGGGACAGTGTAATGGGGTGAGCTTCACATCATCGCCCCTTACCACGTGCGCAAAAGCGTCGACTCTTTATGCCATTTTACCCCTTCTTCTTATAAGAGAGTTAAGAACAGCGGTTCCCTCCTCCTTGTTTCAATTCGCTTCGCCCAAGATGTCTCGATTCACCCCAGGCTACTGAGCCCACCGCCAAGATGGCGAAGTTTGCTGCACCTGCTTTTATTGCACCTGCCTGTATATCGTGATCACAGGGTAAAGAAGAAAAATATACTTTATGCACACTTATTTTAGCAATATAAATTCTTATTTTTTGTAGGGTCAAGCTTTTTGCGATTGATCAATCTGAGTCTTTTGACGGCTACCGACGCCCGAAGGCATCCACATCATTGTTGTCATGCAAATATTTTGTCCTCCTATCTTCTTCCCCTCCTTTGGGCCACCGGCTAGTTACATACTGAATGAAAATCGACAGCTATTGCTTTACGGCGGTGTTATGTAACTGAGAAGCATCATGGCACTACCTCCTTCTATGTATAATTATAGTAAAGTTATCCTAATGCCTAATGTATGTACGACATATTGCACACTTTATGTAATACCTATCTATAACTTCTAGTTAATTATCTTTACATAATTAACATGCTAAATGTTTATTGTTTGATATCTCAAAACTGGTCCGATCTACAAGTTTTTTGTTTATAATATATCATCTACTAGCATCACCCCGCAGTGGCTAACTATCCAGCACAGAAATACTTTTTCAATTCAAATCCACTTAAACTCTTCAGGTTTATAATACTGGTATCGTTTAGTATAGACTTACCGAAGAAGGTTATATACTATCTATTACGATTATTATATTATTATTATTAAGAAAAATAGAATCGGAGTATGTGGGTTGGGGTCGGGTGACACCTAAGGACGTTGCTAGCTGTATGCCAAATTAATATAACTTTGTTAAACATGCAAGAATATAATTTAGCCTTAGCACTCATTAATGTAATATAGCCATAACATGACGCTAGCTCATACAATCTACGTAGTTTTTCAAAGAAGTAAGGTTAAAACAGTTCCTGCTACTTGTAGCAAGAAATTAACGCGATATGACCTACGCGTTTGTAGGAATAACCGTGTCGTCTTGAAGCGTGTGTCAATTGTTCCTTATCTCGGTTGCTGGATATTTCTTTTTGGCAGTGACTTCGTGAAAACCGAAATAGGAATACGGAATGATTTGAATACATATTTTGGTTTCGATCTTATTCATGGACATCGTCATGATCAGCGGAACCACCTTCACTGATAGGCATAGATTTCCCCCATAATGCACCAGGGGTTTCGGTCAGGAGCCATTGGCACCCAATGACTCCTCACCACCTTTTTCATACTTTTGGATTATTTTCTAACGCTTTTATAAGTAAATATCTGCTATACATCTAGATAATACATGTATATATGGGCACCGATAGCCATTAAAAGTTGCTGCACCTTTTCCTTCCTTAAACTACAGAAAGATACTGTTATATAATATTCTAGCGATTCAACACTAATCCACTTAAATGGTATATTTAGAGAACATATTACAGTAAGTTGTACGTATTATATTACTACAGACAAAGCATATGTTAATGTCCAAGTATCAAATACATTTCTGCATCCATCAATAGAATTTAGATCTTAAATTCCGAATTTAAACAGAATTTCGCGTTGTGGTGAATTAAGTTGATTACTCTCGTACGCCATAACACCATTAATTTTTTTTCGCCCCAGAATTGGAAAACATATCCAAGTTTTTTTTTATAGACGGGAGTAAACGATGAATCGGAGCATTTTCACGACTACCGACGCGATACTGAAGGTGAGACTTTGCGGTGGTATTTTGTGAGCAAGATACCTCCCCGGTAGTGCGGGCCCAAGTCCGTTACATAGGTTGGAGTGTCATGCACGCCCTACTTCCACCTGTACAGCATGGCACTACCTCTTCCTTAAAGTAAAGCGAAAATTACGTTTATTCAAAATAACATAAAAGCCTAAATGTTAGGCACGGTGACAGATGTATTATGGTTCATATATTAGAACTGTTATATAAAGTAGAATTTTGAATCAGTTGTAAAAAAGATTCGGTCTAAATATAAACATAGACAATAACAATACTTTTACGTACTAAAATACGCAAACACACATCCTAACAACAATATTTTCATCAAAATAATGCGACCAGCCATGTTTATTGAAACACGAATCTGTTGTTATTGATGAAAACCTGTTGTTCAATAACTCAAGGGAGAAAACGAGCAGACCGAGTTTTTTTGCGACCGTAATTGTTATAAAAATGTATCGTCCTTCTTCCGACTCCTATCGGCAACCGGAAATCTTAAAGTTGTTCTATTGTGCCTACTATTTGGGCTCCAACATTACACCTCTTACTAAATATATAACTGTGGCTATACTTTTAAATCTGAGTACCTGTAGTACAATAGTGACTATAGGACAAAATAAACGAAAGTTTAAATATAACAGAATTTTATTTATATGCGCTCCTTGCACAGCCCACAAATGAAGCCCCTTCATCTAAAAATTGAAACCAGCCCTTAAGGGCGCATCATACTGATAAAGCGAGGCTCAATAATGTAAATAAAGGAATGACATATTAATTGATGAAGACAATAAAAACACAGCAAATTCGTACTTTTCCTTATCATCTTACCTTTCATCATTCGTTGGTAGGAATAATGCTACTAAGATTAAACAGTAGCTTTTATTCGCAACCTCGTCTGAACGTTACAAATGAAACCACGTACAACATTATAATAAATTTTGACTACGTGCAGTTCTGATCTGAAAGCTATATTATTGTAAAGTTTCATTAAAATCCATTTTATAGTTTCTACGCGAAAGAGTAAATAACATTAATCCATACTTAGAAATCTTCGCATTTATATTATTATTAGATGTGAAATATTGTGTGTAAATGCAACCTTCACGCAAAATATACATAACGTATTTGGATATATGTCTATATCAATAGGTAAAAATCTAGAACATCGTAAAATTACTTGTAAATCCGGAAAATAATTGGCTGCCTGCGCGGGTGAAATTGCTAGATCGTCAATAAATATCTTGTTAAATCATATTAATTGGAGGATCGTTGAAAAACTGGTTAGAATTAGAACGAAAAGGCAGGTTTGATATTAAACAATAACAGGATATGAACTATATAATTAATAGGATTATACTGAATAACGTTGGCTTGTAATGTAGTATAACTAGTATAAAATGAAAACCTATGACAAATAATATTAAAGGAATTGTATGTTGATATTTTTATAAAGATATTTTATAAAAATAATTATGTCATATAAATATTTAAACTAAATAAAATTATTGTCTTATTTTTTATAGCTTAGCTCGGTCGGTCTGAAGACAACCTTAGTCGAATTTGTAATTTATCGATTCAATATTGTTGGTGAGGAGATATGATGTTTCCGGCGTCATCTAGCACCTGCCTCTCAGCGATAGTAAGGAACACGACATATTAAATAAAGTAATATTGGTTTAATGGTAATCATTTCCAGACGATGCCTCATTTGCGG
>JAFELO010000013.1:20830-46851 GCA_017140195.1 Eumaeus atala | reverse complement strand
AAGGAGGGTATTTCTTTCTCCTGCATGACTATAACGTGCATTAGCAACGACGTGGTGTTTGTCACAAGGATCTCATTGCTCTTTTGATCCTATATTGGTATGCGGTAAATGCGGAGATACAGGACATCTTAAAGCCGAATGTCAGTCACAAAGTGAGTGCTGCGCTACCTGCAAGCGCTTTAAGCGCAAAGAGGCTAGCAATCACGTTGCCAACTCAGCGACTTGCCCAGCTCGTATATATGCGGTACAACAGACAGTCAACATGACTCAATATGGATAATGAGGGAAATATTATTTCCATAGGACAGCTCAATCTTCAGGGGTCGGAGGCTGTCACATCTGAGCTGCCTGTTAATTCCAGAAATGAACTTAAACTTCGTTCTCGTTCAAGAATAGTATACAACTTCGGGCATAACAAGACTGGTTCGGTGTGGAGCTACTCCGAAATGAGATTTTGGTCAATATTGTTCCGAATATTGCACTGTCATGCATGTCGATTACCAAGATTCCTGCATATACATAATCTCAGCGTACTTTCAGTATGGACATAACATAGCGCGACATCTCGAACAATTATTAAATATTAATAATTATGTTCTGGATCACCTAACTGGAAAGCCTGTACTGATTGGCGTAGACAGCAATGCGCATTCACCATTCTGGTTTTGTGAACGTCGTCAATACTCGACGCGAGAGCGAGACACAGAGTACAGGCATACCAAATAGAGGGTTTCATATTGAGCAGAGGAGTATTCATTCACACAACCAACCTCCAACGTTCAACGGACCAAATGGTTATCCTATCGTAGGTTTGACACTCACGAGAAGAGGAGAACCAATATCAGAGTGGCGCGTACACGAAGATGTTAGCTTAAGTGACCATCAGCTAATTACGTATCTGATGTGTAGCAGCGTATCAAGACCGATGCCGACAGAAGAACCATGCCTTAGCCTTCACAAGAGAGGGGTAGATTGGGCCTACTTTCAATCGACGCTATGTTTGCGAACGGGTAAACTAGACTCCAGGAAACCAGCAAATGAACTTGCCAAGCAGTTTAGTGAAATCGTTACGCAAACTGCCAAAATAAACCTCGGATATCGCAAGGATGGGGAATTCAGGGGCTACGAATGGTGGAGTCCGATTCTAAATCGTCTGCGCCGTGAAGTCAAAGCTGCACGACGATGTTGGCAAAACTCGAGACGAGAAAATTCCACAGGCGATATCTCACTGCAGGTAACCCTACGTCACACAACGTTTTGCTAGTTTTAGAACATAAAATATTACGGAATTCAAAACTGGACAATGTATCAAGATTTGCCTACATATAGACAGTGTCAGCACATTTGCTGAGCAGTACGCACAACATGAAACTTATTAAATTCTAATTCATATTCGTATATATAATGATATTCGTATTCATATTATTGCGACATACATCTATAGGTAACGGAACATAAATTAATCAATATCCAGAGGCCTATAGCTAATACATTGCGTTTGGTACATTTTACGTCTAAATTTCTTACATAATATTATATCCGTAGGTACATCACACGTACCCAGCTTATAGGTTTAATCACTCAAAAAATAGTAATTAATATAACTGGTAAACCAATAATTTCCGATTTCAATCTTTGCAAGTCCTCTTCAACTTCCACATACCGGACCAGTGTTAGCGGTCGAACACTCTAAAACACTGACCGATCAGCAGTTTCCAAAATTAGGAGGTATATACAGGTATCTACAGTCGTGATTTGCCAAGAAGCAGCATCCAGATTTCCGAAGCGATATTCAATAATCCACTCGCTATAAACGAAGCCGGTAGTAGATCCAACAATCGTCACTAGAAACTTCTTCTACCAAGACGTCAATCAGTACTGCGAAGAGACAACTCATAAATACATCACAGGGACCCGCTGACAAAATCCAGCGTCATTCTCATTTGAAATTCTCTTCAAATCGATGTATGGTGTGATCCCTGTTCCATTCCTCTGTGTTCGGCGACGGCCATGTGTATTTCGTTGCTTCCCATATCTGTGTTTACGATGATCCATGATACATTATTAAATCCAAATATTGAAATCTGGTCTCTTGAGATTAGTCTTCTTTCGGAATTTTTCCTCTGCCATGTGTATGGCAGCGACAGACTTCATTTTAGTCCAAAAATCGCGTGTTCATATAACGTTGCGTTGCATGTTCATATCAACGTGGAATTTATAGTTCATGGTAGAAGTTAAATAATAAAATGAATGATGATTTCTGTTTGTTTGGTTGCAACCATCTTGAATGACAACTTTGCTATATTGAATAGAAGAGTGCAAAAAAAAAAAAGCCGACTATCTATCAAGCTCATTTGATTTGAAATCCGTTAAATGGATTCAAGAGTTCGAGCGAAAATATAAAAGCACTGAGCTATTTTGAATAACTTTACTTTCAATTGGATTTAGAGTTGTACGAGTAGTGCCATTGCTACGTTGCAGACAAATTATAACCGCCTTAAAATAAACGTGCGAATAAACATTTTCTCACTTATATTATAAAAAACACGAAACTAATTGATTTAGAGCACTAATATAATAATAAATATAATAAAATCTATATTTTTATATTATAATATGTAATAGCAAATATGTACAGTTATAAGTATAACATAAATAAAAAACTGAGGATGAAGACATTAAGACAACCTGCGTGCCGCACACCACCTGCTAATGAGTGCCCCCGGTACATAGACAAAAAGTCGTCCTAGCCATATTTAGAATTGTAAAATCCTAATATCGCTGATTAAATATCACGACCCATCCTTGATCTCAGTCAGAAGGTCTATGGCTGAACATGTTTATCACTGGAACACGACACATTAATGTAACATACAACGTATATCACCAGCACCTTCTGATTTTTATTAGTTTTCCACGTTTTGAAATAAGCTAGCTCCAGTTAATGTAAATTATTATAGAGCCGGACAAACATTACGCTCAATTTATACCCAATAGAGAAATTAAGTAGAAGTACGTCCTCTGCGCAAGTTAGCGGGACGGAAATTGCATTAACTAGTTCGCTGGACGTCTTAATGTTTTATGAAAGCGTTGTAAGGTGTAAATTATAGTTATGATATTTATGTCATTTATATAAACCTGATGCATATAGAAAAAAATAAAAATTATCTCCGAAGTTAAAAACCAAATTATAAAACATTTTCTTTATTTCGCATCAGCAAAATGGGTCAGCAACATGCCGCACGGCGTCTTATGTGCTGCTAAATATAAATTATTTTATGTGTTAATGACGTCACTGCGTAACATACATGCACGAATAAAATATACTTAAAACTTTTTTTACGGGCAGCTAAAAATGAAATTCGTTTACATTTAATTCCTAGCACGCCATTTTAGATGGAACAAAAATTGAAACTCACTGCCTCGCTCAATTCCAACTGGTATGCGCCGGGGACACTGAGTGATGGAGCCGATGAATTGAGAATGGCTACGAAGATTCAGATCGAATAGAATACATTTTTACACGTCAACAAATTTTCGAGTCAAACGATGTCTGTAAATGTACACCCATTAAAGTTGATGGTGTATGTACGAAAAAGCTTTTCAAAATTTTTTAAAAGCTTTTTCTTCTATTTGTTCCATGTGACTGGACGTAATTTGGTCAAACGTGGTCTCTATTACAAAACACGTTTAATATTTTAAATGTCTCACTGACATACACGGGAGAAGTTTTAGCTGTTACTAAAACTTCTCTCGTGTATGTCGGTGTAATATTGCATCATAACCGATGCAGGGCGAGCCTGCAAAGGCACGACCAGGGTCCCTCTCCGTTATTATTAACTATCATAAATAAATTATTAGACACTAGCGTATTGTTTATAACTAGATATATGTCTGAAATTCTCACTACAATAAAATTACTTTTACGGATTGTATCGCAGTTTATTTCATTACTTAACTAGCCCAACGTTTCAGAAGCTTTACAGCAACCATGATCACGGATGGACTGCGATGACAGATTTCTTTATGATATAAGTTATTAAAAGTACCCAGAAAATTATACTTTTTATTTGTTCCGATTAACGCAAACAGTACTCATTATATCTTGCTGTACGTCGGGCTAGTTAAATAGTGAAATAAACCGCGATAAAATTCATGAAAGTTGTTTTATTGTAATACATATTAGCATGTAAATACAAAACCGTACCAAATATACATAAACGTATTCTAGTGATAGTGATGTAAATTCCTACTATTGTAGTATCGATTTCTTAACCTGGACACTAGAGGCATTCAAATTATAATGGCAACTTCGTACCCTTGTTGCAAAACTAGGATTTTATTTAAATAGTTTCCGCAGTTTGTGCCACCATGTTGCTATATTGAAATACTTGTGGGAACTCGAAGTTCGACGGAAAAGCAAACATTGTGTATCAACGTTTTGTTGATGCGTCTTTAGAACTCTTCTTTAGGATTTCGCAGCCATATAGCAAAAAGGGCACCCTTATAGTTTTATTACGTCCGTCTGTCTGCCTGTCCGTCTGTCCGTCCATATGTCAGAGACGTTTTACACGGACATAACAGATTTAGTATATGGTAATATAAGATTTAGGATATGAAATTCGGAGGGCAGGTATATATAACCCTTCATAGACGAATCCAATTCGCTCCTTCCCGGTTTCTTTTATAGAATAAGGAAGAAAACAAGCACTCGCAGTTATTTAGGAACCATGGACGCCCGCGTAACTGGTATGTGTTGCCCTTCGACCCTTCCAGTGGGTCCCCGGAAACTCACAAACAACAAGGAACGGAGAGAGAATAGAGAATATTTAAGGCTATATCATCTGAGTCTGAAGAAACTGCCTCGTCTATTCACCTTCAGTGCAATATGGCACAACTATAACCCCACGAATTAGTCATGAAATTAATAATTTATTGGCTATTTTGCAATGGAGTGGATTTATAAAAACTTAAAGGCGCCACGGCGCGCCATTATAAGTGTTGTGTAGGGAGGCGCCTGGTGCGGGGAGAGCTGAACGTAGCCGAAGAAAGTCGTATGTGACAGACGCGGGAGAGCCTTGTTACGCCTACGGATTCGCTCCCATATCATCCCTATAAAAAAATGTTATAATTCTTTCTAACTGGTACTTAGGAGTTTGAGACTCACAAAATGTTTAAAAGCGGGTAGCGATTACGCTTTTGTTGCTCATGTTAGCGAGGGCACTACGCCTTTGCTAACATGAGCAACAAAAGCGTTCCTAAAACATCATTATATAATAGTTTTGATATTTCCATGCAATATATGTATTACATTTGGAAAGAAAAATCATTCCAATAAATAGTTTGGCGCTTATGAATATTAGTTCAGTTACGACCATAAATATCGTAACTGGCACAGCTGAAATTCATATTGTTTACGTGAGCAAACTGCAGATTTGTTTGTGAAACTGGATTATGAGTCGCGACGTGCGTTGCTCTAATCTTTACACATTAGCACATGGGCGATAATTTTATAAGACACGATACGTTATCGTGAAATAAAATTATTTATTTTTTTAATACTAGCTGTTCCCGGTAGTTTAACTTGTGATTCTCGTCCGGATTACCGGACCCAACAGCAGCAGTGTCTTCTTCGGGGGTGCAAAGCTTTGCGAGGACTGCGGGCATCGATGCGAACATCACAAACTCGGTTAGATCACCAGAGGATAACTATCCCCTCGGTGACGGGCAATACCTCTACATGTGAGTAGTAATGTACCTAGGTGTAGAGGCCGTGAAGTGGCCTACTGGTGTGTTGATTAGTGCAGTGTTATGTCGTGGATTATGAGGTGGGTTATGAGCACGTGTGTTGGATACACGTCCTTATTGCCGGACCCATAGACCCTTCACCGCTTCGTGGATCATAGAGAACGAGGTCACGCGGGTAGGGCCGTCCGCCGGGTGGTCGCAACGTGTAGCGGGGCTATGTCATACAGATGAATATGCGGTCCATTACCCGCAACACTAAACATATACCTATAACCTCCTTTCGCCCGGTGACATGCGCGCTGTGCGCTTTTATCGTGAGTAATTGTGTCATATTTTATTATCCAAAATCTTTGTGACGTTAATATGGAAGAATGTAGTAGTGAGGAAGACGTCAGTGATGTCGATTTGTTTAATAATAGATCATTGGAGTCCGAAGTGATGCAGGCGAATATTTTGGGAGTCTGTAAAAATATGTGTAAGAGAAAGATGAAATGCGGAGAAGAGAAATGAAACGGAAGATGAGATTAGTGCAGAAGACGACTTTATTACTGTTAGCAGAAGTAAACCTAAAAGAGTAATTCGAAGTGAATCTTTTGAGTTACAAAACAATCAGAGGGTAGATCAAAATAAAAAACAAAATGAGCACAAAGAAAATTTAACAACATATGAAATTTGACTTTGGCCAAATTATTAAGAGGTGAAGATATCAAAGAAATCACTAGAGTTAAATTCAAAAGTTTTAAGAAATTATTAATTCAGTTGAACGTAATGAAGACGATAATAGATAAATTATTATTAGTTATTAGTTTATGAATCGCCGGTGGCATTGGGAGAAAATGAGAAGAGGTGCAATTTTTGTAAATCAATAAATTATATTCGTGCAAAGCCAGTCTCAATAAACAGGTGTCTTGGTAAAACATTTTATATCCTATCGCGGAATTATGGTGTAATGTTACATGTTTTATGGATCCAGCGGTCTATAACGGGAGTACAAGCTATAAAAATACACAAAGTGTGTTCCAAATATCTTGTCTCATCTGCATTATTATTACTCTATGAGGCGAAACAATGATGGTAAGTGGTCTTTTGTGTTAAGACTGTTTGTTTTCCCGATCATTTTCTATGTTCCTCTTTTCGCTTAGTTTACTACTTACAGATTTCCACCCTGCCTGCCTTGTACGACACTTGCTACAATACCGAAGATTACTCACACGTATTAACGTAATATCTCCGCTCTTAAACTGTTTAAACAGCCAGGAATTTAATCGAGGAATCTACAAAATGTGAATTGGGTGTGATAGTATAATGAAGGGGTCGGCTTCTTAGACTTTCATTTAAATTCCAGAACTAGTGCCATGCTACATGTCCGGTTTTCTTTATATTATAGGGGGACAAACGAGAAATTGGAGCTTTTCCACGACTACTGACGCCCATGTCCATTATAATTATGCCGATGTGTTAGACTCCGTTTCATCTCCTCCCCCCCCCAATGGGCCATCGAATATTCACTAAGCGCACCGAATTGGGCCGGCACGACTTTGGTGGTACCTCTCGCTCCTTGACACCGCCGTAAAGTGACATCTTTAGTGTCGCGTTTCGTGCGGTTTGTAAGTAGCCGGTGGCCCATTGGGGTGGGGGGAAGAAGGGAAACGGCATAGTAATAATGTGGATATTCATGGGCGGCGGTAGTCGTAAAAAGGCTCCGATTACTCGTTTGCACCCTGTTCTATAAAAAGGCGGAATCTGTCATTTTTATACCATTGTTCATTGTGTTTCTGATATGGCGCCAATACATTGTACAATATTTTGCGACATTAAAGTGAAGTGGGATGAAAAAGAGATGACAGTCTCTGTGCTCGGATAACGCACAGTAAATAGGTACGAATCCAAATGCAATTTTTAAAACTCCATGCACTTGGTATTAATGAAATGTGTGTGTACCGGGTATTAATAGTCACAATGAGACTTCCTTTGTAACAGGCATCTGGTCATCCTAGTAGTATTCGTACGAAGAAGGTGGCCAAAGCAGTAAGGGAAAGAATTCGAAGAAATCCAGTACGACAGCAAGATTCTATCACGGGAAATGAAGATAGCGCCTAGAATCATGTCGCGTAGTTTACGGGATGACTTAGGACTTGCAGAGGTTATTCCTTTACTGATAAATTAAGGGTAACGAACAAACAGATAAAATTAAATTCGATTAGGGTATAAAATCGAAACAACTACTGAAGCGGTACGCAAAGGGAGGTCACAGAAAAATGTTGCTTACGTATGAGAAAAGTTTACGACTGAACAACATTTTCACAAACAAAATTTCAGTATTTTTAATGCTTAAAGCTCTAAGGTAGCTTTCCAATTAGTCGACAAAGTGTTACGTGGGCATTGTTCGATTTTAGTGATGGTTTGGTGAGGTGTTGTTTATTGAATAGTGACTGGGCCATATTTTTGTGAAAAGGGTATCAAGATACCGCACAAGTGTATCAAGATACCATTCTTGAGAATTTCGTTAAGCCCGTTAATAACATCATGTTCAATAATCAAGTATGGTCCTTCAAGCAATACTCGTCACCGGCTCATAAAGCTCGGCCCACGCAGTCTAGGTTGGAAGCAAGCGCCTCGTAATTCATCAGAGCTTAAGACTGGCCGTCGTCTAATTCCGATATTGATCCCCTGGATTATGATTTATGGTCAGTTTTATACAGTAAAGTACAATGACAATTTGGTGTCACTAAAACAATCCATACGATTGGTAGTGAAGGAAGGAGTGCAAGCTCGTGTTGACAGCTGGGCTCAACGTTTAAAGAACTGTGTTTCAGCCAACGGATACAATTTCGAATAGGCTTTTCATATTTTTATTTGTGTTTTAAACTAACACACTATAAAAGCAACAAATGTTATGTGCAATTAAAAAGTCTTTTTTTTCTTTGCTATAATATTTATGAAAAGAATATGTACATATACACATTAAAAATCTTTTAGGGACGCAGTAATATCACAACTATTTTTAACAGCATATTATTCTGACAAGTATTGCAACGGGATGCCTTTACCATAAGTGGTTACTCACGTGTACAATAACAAATTAACTGGTCACGGCATATTGATCTACACAGTGCGGTCGGAACTGGCAACGATACTCGTTTGTTCTAGTAGTAAGTTGGTCCGTTAAAGTACTGTACATTTTAATAATACTCGAGTGCAGTCACATACAGTGTTATTATACTTATATTGAACATGTCATTCTCTCCGTCCACCGATTTTCAGTGACCTCTCAGATGTCACTGAAAATCGGTGCCTGTGAACCTAAATTCCAGGAGCTCAAAAACACCCTGATCAATGTAGCATTCTATAAGTGTTATTACATTACATGTGTTGCACAATTATTCCTGTAAAACTTATACAGTTTTATATATTTGTATATTTAATTCGCTGTAGCAGTTCTTTATTACCTATAATACTTATTAGCATTTATAATCAGATGTTTTTGAAAACAGATTCCAAGGGATACCTTATTACTGTTTCAAAAAAAAAACAGAAATTAAGAACAGTGTTAATGTAGTTGAGTGAAGTGTTTTAACACTTCACTCAACTACATTAACACTGGTTTATTATAATAATAAAGTTATTTAAAGTATATTGTTTTTTAATGTGTATTAATAATTTTTCTCATAAAGTTATTGTAATATATCTTTCTCTGTATTGTGGTGCTGTAAGAATTCAATAAATGTACTTCCACTATATTCTTTTCTATGCGATAGAAAGTCAATGTATTATAATTCTGTCTTTAAGCTGAAATATTTTGGATGGCTGTGATTTAGAATCACGTAACAGGTGAAATGACGTTTCGACACGACAAGGAAACTGATACGATTTATTCGTCTCATTCTCCCGTCACTGTCCTTCTGAAAGTTTACATAAAAAGAAATGATTCCTATTTTATTTTCAATTTGAAACCACAAAAATCTACTAAAAAGCGTGGGGTGATCGGTTGATGTCACCGGGTAACCCCTCTTCCCGAATGCCTTCCATACTGGAAGAAGTATTTAATTCAATAGATGTGAACCTTGACCTTGTAAAGTCATAGGCACACTTTATGAAAGTAAAATTTTAGACTGAAAAAATACCAGAAAGTTACATACTAAATCTATAAAACACAAACTATAATGCCTTCATATTTTCGTATCTCAGTAGAACCCAATCCTTCCCAATCGTACAGATTAAATACTCGACCTGGAAACTAAATATTTCCATTAGCGTCGTAGCAGCAGCTAAAAACTGAGTAGTACAAAGCCCTAGAGCAATGGTTTGCAAAGTAGTTTCGGGCACAAAGCCAACCACCTAACAAGGATGTACCCATACTTTATAGGAGCAATATATTATGTCTTATTATAATGAAAGTAAGGATATTTTGCATTTGTCCAGCAGTGGACGCCATCCGCCTGATGATGGTGATGAAGGATATTTTATGAAAAACTTTTGGATTACGAAATTTTGTTACTTCTCTCACTTTGACGAACTCAGTTAAACCAAAGCTGCTCTTTGTACTACTATTATAAGAAGACTGCACGAGGAAATGTGTAAGGATGGAAACCTCATTGTACTTAAACTTGGGATGCTATTCTGTGGCATGGAAGAATTCCTCTGTGGAGGCCTTTAAGGTTTGAGTAGCCGCTGATATGCTCTGGTGAATAACAGGCCCGTCGCACTACGTCTAAGGCGTTACTGTTGGTAGTCCCGGAGATTATAGTGGATGATTGTCACTAGTCATTAATAATACATTTAACTGTGGGGTGTTTCTATTTCCAAACTTCATGAGAAGATATTCTCTTGATAGAAAAATGGTCAAAAAAGTGATCATCAATGGAAAATGATTTTTCTTTTAAAGAAAGTGAACACTAAAAAACTCAAGGCTCGGAAACATCTCAATGTAATATAATATTTATCTATGCTGTCGCTCATTCGTCTCCCCGGTTCGTACATTTATCAAACGAGACATATCCATAATGTCACTCGCCTTACTCAACCTAATTGTTTGTTTGATAACCTTAAATGTTTGCTGTTATTACTGGAGATCTCCATCATTGGTTGGTGAATAGAATATATTTTATAACAACCATGGTTTTCACTTTTCTTTGAAGCCTACCTACTACTAACTCTTGCGTATCCTGGATCGACAGCGGCTTCCACTATTAATCTATTGAGACGATTGCATGGAGCCCGAAGGAAAGGTTCAGCCTTTCCTTCAGGCTCCCTGCAATCGTCTTGGTACTAGCAAAGAATTTGTTAGAAGTAAGTTGGTCCACCCACCTCTAGGAATTAATTCGAATGTCCCACCCTAATCAAAGCGGAGACAGTACAAGATTGCAGTTACTTATACAAGCCGAGAAAAAAGAGGCCACCCTGGTGACGCCTAGTTGCTCAGCACCATGGAGATGTATACAAGCAAGTGTTATGTTAATATTTACTACTTATTATATGTGGAATATTACTATGACTGAGATGTTATGTTTATGTGCTGCCAGTAATGTTTATGACAAAACTGTTTGTAAGCACGAAAGTTTATCACATAATCTACGAGGTCATCATAGTGAAAAGGTCCAGTAACACCACGAAATTTATGAAGCGTTATATTGCGCTCATCTTGCTAAAGACTACACTCCCTTAATATATGATATGTGGTTTGTTCGCATTCGTCACCTCAATCAAGCAGTCGCCTCTGGGACTGCTTGATTGAGGTGATGATACTTATTGAAAACTAAAAAGTTTGCTTATAAAGTAGCCGTGACACTATAAACTGACCAGTGCAATGATCAACTTCTAACCAATATTTCTATAGCCGGTCCCGCACACATGGAAAACGTTTATGTAAATTCCGTCCTTTAATTGTGTTACTCCACCGCGCCAGCCATTCATTGATTAAGTTATTGGTAGTAACGTCTATAGGATTAAATATTTTCGTAATCTTCTGTCTGTATTGTAGTCTTAAGAAGTTTGGAAGAGGGGGGTTGCTCGAGTTATAATTCATGGCTTCCGCCGTTGAATTTCTAGGTCGACCAGGAAAACTCCGACAAGAATTGGCAAGGCTTCCATACAGATGGTCAGGTAGGCTTTACATAAAAATATGAAGGCAAGTTTTGAGTTTTTAATAATTTACGTCGCGCCGCACCTATAGTGGCGCCATCGGCCCACACCGGTGCCTCCTAGCATATGCTTCCAAGTTACGTTGCGTTATATATTATTTTCAAAGTCTTATATGACAGACCCCGAGTTGATGTCGATAAGTTAGTGACAGCATAAAACTTTCGTTTACCTCTTTCTCCTGTTTGTGTAATATGTTCTAAAAAATGTAACCTTATTTTCCATTATTAGGCCCAAATACTAAATAGTTTTTTTACTTTTGACTGGTACGTACTTAAATTTAGTACGTAGATTCGATGCTCTTTTTTATAACATTTGGAAAGGTTTATGCGATTTGCATTCTATTCGGTTTCTATTGAAAGTATCTTTAGTTTAGTCTTTATTTTTGATCGTAAATCTGCCTAAACTGTTAGAAGTATACCATCTGCTAATCCTACTAATATACACAACGCCGGAAGGCGCAAGGAAAACAAGTCGTCAAGGGCAGCCCTGTGTTAAACTCTTCCTGCCATTTATGAATAAAGAATATATCAAAGAATAGATAATGAAGTGGCATCTCCTGCTTTTTACTTTGGGAAAGTCACCGGGCTTTATCGACCATATGTATAGAGAGGTTCTCATCATGAAAGTAGCGTAGTAAAAAAAAAACCGTTTCTGTTTTCCTAACCAAAATTCCGGACACTAATGTTGATGGCCCACACTCACTACGTCATATTCGCTTGCGTGTGGTACGTAGCTCACTTGTATATTGTACGTAGCCAAAACCCAAAGACCTGCTTTGATTTTATTGACGACGGTTTGATTTTATTTACAGATGTTAACAGAGCATGGGTGTCTGAGAGGTCGCCTATACAGGATGGCGTTATGCGACGTACCATCATGTCCTTGCGGTCATGACGCTTAAACCAGAGACCATGTACTGTGAGAATGTGACTTTTAAGAAAATGATATTTTATCATATTGGACGGCATCCAACGGATGTCAGTGGGCCCAGTCTATCACTAGGATTAGGTCACAACGGAACGGAGTTTTAGGCAACTGAGAACATTTGCGCAAACATGGCACGCGAAGAGGAAGGACAGGTAACGACGTAGCTGTATCGAGATAATCAGGACTGACGAGACCAATGACAACCTCAGTCTTTGTGATTTCAGACCCCAGAAAGAGAAGAGTGAAATAATGAGAGGGCACTAAGTAAGTGTAGGGAGTCAAGAATTGCACGTTGGGGAACACAGCCGGTGATAAACCCCCGTGCATCTCCCATGATTCGCTGCGTATACCGAGAGGTGGGTATGAGCAAGGAGAAGGGTGGAGGTGGATAAGTGTTAATCGCCCGGTGGAGAAACCGTATTGTTGTATATGGAATGTGATCCCTCCTGCGATTATTCAATTGACAGTGAGCCTTTCGAGCAGTTTATCAAAGTTGGAAAGTAAAGTAATGGAGCGGTATGATTTAGGTACTTTTTCAGGTCTGTTGCCTGGTTACGTTAAATGTTAAGCTACCTTTTTCCAATATTTTCAGGAAGGTGCCTTCGGAAATACATCGATTGAGACCAACTAATAGATAGGAGCTCACGGCCATACAGGCTTGTTTGTCCATTATGTTTAATATTGTATCTGCGCCGGACGATTTTCTAATTAGTGGTCAATATACCATATTAATTAATTTGCCTGAAGTGGGTTTAATTGGAAGCAGGTGTGTTGACTAGGTTATATAGAGTTTACTCTGACTTTTTGATGGTAGTTGGTGTCGGATTCTAGTATGTCATCTGGAGTCAGCGCATCGATGTATGCTTTAGTTGCGTCTTCTAAATTACAGGTGAATGTCCTGTTTAACTTTAAGTTAGAAACAAGAGGGTGTCAGTAGATCTATATGGTCTAAATTCATGGTATAATGATCACAAGGGACCCTCAATATCCAGTCTGTTCGCAAGGTCTTTCTGACGAATAAATTTTTGCTAGTAAGACAGCCGTGCCATAAGGTAATTTAGTTGTCCGGAATTTGGCACTGTCAGTTAAGTTTATGCCCATTCTGTGTATTCTTTTAAGTTTGCGTCTAGCCATCAGAACTCTCGGCACAAGACACTGAAATTGTCGTTCCACCACTTACAGTTTGACGATTTTGATACCAGCTTTCCAGCTTAGGCTATAGGAATGATAAATGGCGCAAGGAATGAAAGCGCCCGTCAGCACACCAGAACCATCAATAAGATTTAAGTCCATGCGAGTAAATTCCATGGCGTGTGAGGAAAATAGTGATCAAAATAACTTACAGTTTCCATTTTTTAAGTTATATCGATAAGCCTTTAACTGAATTGCAATTTTACTCGAGGACCCGTTACTAAACTTAAAAACAATGGTTCGATTGTCGCTACTTGATACTTCAGGTAGGTCTCGCCAGTTACAAATACGAACGTACGCGCTAGGAAGCGTGACGTTAATGGCAGATTCGCCCATTGGGCTGTTGTAGGTAGTTGATGCATCAGGCGTGTTATGGATTGCAAGATTTTGCTCTTAAAGATTTTATTGTAGAGCCAACAAAATCTTCAAGAGCATTACTACGGTCGCGGTCCGATAACAATAACGATGCATTTATATCCGCGTATATTTGTTTTATAACCTGCAGGCGGTTGCAGGACAAAACGTAGTTGATGTAGATGGGGACCAACTAGTTTAGAAAGCTGAAAGGAACGGCTAACTGCGTAAACATGAAGTATTGAACCGGAGACATCTGCTACTGAAGAATGCCGTGCGAATAATTGGTTAGAGCCGTCATGGTAAATTTAGAATGTGGAATATAAATGCCGACGCGAGTTTGATAATTAATTCGAACGATTTTAGATTTTACTGTCATGTTTTGATATTGTCCTTGAACGATTACGAGGTTCAAGCTATAAGCTGCCCCTTGTCCTTTATGGAGGTTTACGTCCACGAACCGACAAGAGATCAGAACGATAAAGACCTTTTCCTTTGTATTTATGAGGTATTTATGAACGCGTTTCTATTTCTATCCCTTTCCATTCACGGATAGATCCTTTACTTAAAATACGAGAGCGGACTATTTTAGTGGATTTCTAGAAATTCTCTCTGGTGACATTGGTTTCCTCTTTCATGTTTTGTTTATAAAGAGATATGAGAAATATGTCATCCGTAATGTATTGCGGAACATCCTTGATGAGAATACGTGGTTTATGTTGTTTCAAGACGTAGTCCCGCAGGTTTGAATGGATCCACCGACTTTAGTTTATTAGCTTGAGATTCACTCGTGAAACGCAGAATGATACCTGAGTTTGCTGTTTTTTGACGCCACGATTTTGGGAGCCGTCATGACAGCTGGTTTATGGCTATCTTAATTGGATTAGATGTCTTTTATTCCGTTGATTTTTCTAAAGTATGATGCACGTAAGTAGTGTTCCGGTTTCAACTTGTAGGATATGTTTGTCCAATTTTAATTGTAAAGAATGGAAGTAAGATTTAGGATTCGGTGTATTATTTAGATTTCTTTGAGATTAAAGAATATCGCGTTCTTTGTTAGCGATTATCATTTCGAGCGTCGCGTCTTTTACTGCGAGTAATGAGACTATAGGGTTTATTTTTAGTGTTACACCCATGATACATTTTTTTGGCATATATGGCTTTATTTGGCATATTCATTCTCAGAAGGTACTGATGAAGTTGAGTCGTTTATATTATGTCTTTTCTCATCCGGGGATAATGAAGAGGGCGACAGTTCTCGTATATTGCACTTAGTCGCCGACGTCGAGGGTGATCGTTGTGTTCTTTTGGACCTTTTTAAATTGATTTATTAGTCTATCCGGGGGAATATTATTATGACTGGATATTGCGGCCCAAGGTAATAATATATATTACGGCGTTTAGAAGAAATATAAATACTGCAACCTAACAATTAGTATAAACGAGATGCTTACGCACATATCTCGTTGGAAAAACTATACTTTAGTTTCTCTTCTAGTTTTTCATGCAAACGTAATTTATTATATTATATAACGCGTGATGCACTTTTAACTCATGCACTCAAGGAATCGTCTGGCCCCGGGCCATAACCGTTCGACTCCCATGGAAGAATTGTTCCTTATCGACACGCAGAATTGTTCCTCATTGACATGCCCACCTATCCATACACATGTACGTGACACTGCCTATCGAACATAATGGTTAATTATAAATCATGATGAATATTTTTATCCCTATTAAGTTTGCTATAACTTTATTACAACACGACACAATTATCATATATTTGTTTACATATCTATATGCATGTGTATGTACATGTATACATGTATGTATACGTGTTTATATATAATATGCGTTTTATATTAATTCTGTAAGGTGTCGTAACATTTGGACGCGTCAGTTGTAATTGCCTGGGAGGTCAGTGAAAATCGGTGGCGGCAAATCTAAATCATCCGTCGTATGCCAGCTGACATCCCATTCTAGGCTTCGCGTTGATGTCCTGATACAAAAACAATCAATAATATTTAAGTGCCTGTGATTTGATTTTTTTTCTATATGTCTTGTTACTATGTATGTGTCTTGTTAAGCTACATTCCTTACCTACGTTCAATAATTACATTGAAATAAAAATAAAAGAAATGTTTACACTTACCGATTCATATCTTGATAATTAGGTATACAAGTGATAAAAGATTTTAGAATGATCGTAGCTATACACTGTTGTGTCTGTCGGATGACGTTCGCAACGGGAGGGCACTATTGTGATATCGAGCCGTGGGATGTACAAATCCCCCGTAGAAGATAGGTCTCTTCCTAACAAGTCATAGCATCGTCCGCACCGAAAGTATAATAATGTTATAGTAAAAATATAATATTGAAATAGTATATTGCACCTGAGAAGCTTACAAAACAACGTCGGGCCCAAAAGAAAAGTAAATTAATAAACGTTTATAACTAAGAAAGTACTAATTTTATTCATTATCTCCGTGGTTTCTGGATAGATGAAACAATGCCTCCGCCGTGGGAGAATAAACAACAGTTCGGATGAAATATATGACGTAGAGCCAGATTAATGACTGATACAGAAAGACCCGGAAATATAGCTTGAGAGTTGGTTCTTGTAAGGGTTCCAAATTTAATGTTCGTTTCTATGTTATACCTTTTCTATCCCATTATAATTTGTAAGGGAGGCCAATTAGGATTGGTAGAAGTATAGAAAAGTATAATTGCGTTATTAAAGATGTCATAGACGCTACACAACGAAGGGCTTCGGTCTGTCCCACCACATGAAACCTTTTCATTGGCAACACGACCTGGGTGGTACATCTCCGTTATATAAAACCGCCATCAAGTTACAATTTTTTTGTCGCGTTTCGTGCAGTATGTGAGTAATCAGTGCTCTACTGGATAGGGGAATGGAAAAAATGATTGTGTATACTAATCATACACACGTCTATGAGCGTCTCTTAACATCAAGTAGCGCCAACTGCTTGTTAGTCCTCTATAATGTACATTTTAAATTACTACATTATATTAATATATACTTTATACTCGATTATTTTTGAGTGCTTTCAAGGTTCCCCTTTACGATATAAGTAGTACACCACACAGTTTCGCAATAAAAACAGTCACCTCCCTGCCTATAAACATACTATCATAACATGCGCACCCAGCCGATTTATAAAGACGCGGGATGATGAAAATTATTATGGAGTATTATTTTTTATCCACAATGATATAAGACATTTATGGAGATGGAAATTTAATGGGTCTGCGGTTGTGAGGCCATATATTTAGCGGTCGTGAGCCCTGGCACTTATGAAATACATCAATATAGGTTAGCGTCTTTTGTTATATTTTTAATTTACATGCTTACCTTTAATGTTGTAACAAATTTTCTCTCTGCTTATTTTAAATTTGATGTAATAAGGAGGTCGTACTATCCTTCATTACATCCATTTGTAAGGCCCGATGTGTGAACATTCAAGACACCCACTCGGTTGTTTTGAATGCCACTATGACGCCTTGTAGATCCACACAGCTGAGTTATATGCAAATGGTTTGTCTTCGCCCAAACCGGCCCGTTGAGGCAGCATTCATCAGCCATGGAATGTGGTGATATAGCCAACACAGTACCTTGTACGGAGAGGATATTTTCGGAAGT
This sequence comes from Eumaeus atala, assembly GCA_017140195.1. Taxonomy (NCBI): domain Eukaryota; kingdom Metazoa; phylum Arthropoda; class Insecta; order Lepidoptera; family Lycaenidae; genus Eumaeus; species Eumaeus atala. The sequence continues at coordinate 28,826 of JAFELO010000013.1, read as the reverse complement.
GGTAGTGCCATGCTGCATAGGAGGAGGTAGTGTAACGCATAGTGTATGACGTCCTCCCATGCAATGGAATTGTGCCGGCACAATCGGGGAGGTATCTCTCGCTCACATAATACTGCAGTAAAGTGACATCTTCAGTATCGCGTTTCGTGCGGCTTGTGAGTAGCTGGTGGCCCATTGCAGGGGCTTAGGAGGGCGACGCTTCGGCATAGTAATAATGTGAATGTACATGGGCGTCAGTAGTCGTCTATAAAAAAACATGGTACCTCAAACAATGTTTTATACTAAAACAAGGTAGATTTACATAAGTATACTGTACTAACATAAAACAAATACAAGAAATTACTAAATGTGTTAATTAACACATACGTTTAACATTTATAAGGATAATATAGTATTAAATGCAGAATTTCGGGTCGAACTACACCAAGTAACTTTATATATACTTATGTATATCATGATTTCTAGTAGTGCTTAAAAGATCTTGCGGTTATACTACTTCTTTCAAAATTTATCAGCGTATGCGTTTCTTATATATATAAAAAAAAAATTTGAACATTTACTACTAAATGAGGTTGACCTTATTTGGTAACCCAAAAACAAGTGGATATACATACTTATCTTGCAAAATGGGAATCTTATAAAATAATATTTTTTAGCTACCAAAATAATGTTATAGATAGTATCAAAGATGATTAATCGCTCGAAATATATGAATATCTTCAATAACTGCTTTTTTATGCAGAGCTCAGTTGTCCACTAAACGGATTGAGTGTTTTTAATATTTAGTATTAAAATAGGCTTCACTATGTTAAAGTTATGTTAGCTGAAACTTCAAATATCGTACTAAAAACCCGTACCTTTGTACTTTTACTCCTAGTCGGGGATTAAGGTAAAGTTTGAAGTTAGAGCTTTTGTTAAATACGTGAAAGTTTAATCGTCTGAACAAGGTATTAAAAAATAATTTTGAAAAGTTCGATAGTTGTTTACGAGATTTTACAATTAACCTTGCAGAATTTTACTTGATACTAAGATATTTAGTTTTTCTCCTTCTTTGCTACAAAATTTATCTTGGTGTTGAAAGTATTTGCCGTTCTAGGGAAAATTCCAATAACACTTATGAAAGTGTAATCAAATCTTCAAATTTCGCTTCAACGTAAGTTTAAAAAGTTCTTTTCAAATGAATTCTACTCAAGGCTATTGTAAGAGGCATCATTGCTGCCCCGCTATGGTTCAAGCCTTGTCGTGGCGGTGGGTCCCAGTACCCTAGGGTGAATTCAAACACCTTGGGCGTAGTTAACTAAACCACGGTGGCCGCTCTTTGCAGTCCTCTAATAAGAAGTGGTGAGTAAAGAGCAGGAGCTGAAGAGCTAGGGGTGAGGATTAGAATCTCGCCATATTGCATTCTAGAGCAGGCGTCCCTGAGGGGACTGACAAGCATTCGAGGTACCTTGATAAGTTGTAGTTCTGGGGCACATCATCAAAGGCTGCACTAATGGTACTAGGGTTCTTTACAGGACGATCGAGAAAATACCTATTTCTCCAATTATAACGGTGTGCTTTGATTACGCCTGCCTCGGACGGAACTCTGGATAATTCTGGCTGTGTATGTTTATAGACATGTCATGACACATCAGAGTCAATTTCGTAACTATTGATGGTCATTTATCAATGGTCGTCAAAATGTGAGGAGAAGCATCAGGTGTAAAACCCTTTATCACTGCTATATACAGTATATTAATAATAACACTTCTCACCTTTTTTTGTTGACGCGGGGAAATGCATTTACGCGTTTTCACTGGCCCCGGTTGGGGTCCAGTGGTATGTGGGGCTCGCGATACATTATATAGTGCCAAATACGCACATAAACCATCGCGAGCGCCACCAGTGCCGCGTTTGGTAAGGTGCCAAGCACCTCGATGGCAAGTCAGCCCCCGAAGTCAGCCTCCACAGATGGGGTTGTCCCGCACCACATGACAACCCCAGCGACTTTAAGACAGTGAAATGGGGTGAGGTTCCCATCCTCGCCCCTTGGCCCCGCACCGCCAGTTTTTGCTCCCTTGTCTCCTCTTATTATAAGACAGTATAAGAGGAGGACAGGGTACAGAGGGTGGCACCTCCTCCTGCTCTTTAGTCCCCTCTTATTATAGGAGGGGTACTAAGAGCCGCCACCTCCTCGGTTCAATTGGCTTCGCCCAAAGTGTCTCGGATCACCTCGGGCTACTAAGCCCCGCCGCCACGACAAGGCTTGAACCATGGTGGGGAACACTTCCCACCTGGTGAACGTTCAACCAACATTTAGTTTTCCTAAACGCGGCTTCCACTCCAAAACCTTATTAGCCCATCTGCCTTCTGTTCTTCTGAGTGTTTGACCAGCCCATTGTCACTTCAGCGAGTTTATTCTTGGCGTAATATAATAAGTTCTCCAGGTGGGAAGATGATCTCCGCGCAGCAGCCGGTCCAGGATGGAAGCGAGTAGCGGGAGACCGGTCGCCTTGGCGTTTATTGAAAGAGCAATGTACAGCAGTGGGTCGATAAGGGCTGATAATGGTGATGATGATGAGTAACACTATCACTCGGAGGATAATAACATTCTTATGTTCACCACCGGAAGGTCTAAGCTGTAAAATGTCTATCAAATGATCAATGTAGCAATAAATAACATTTCTACGTACAGAAAAAAATATTTTGGTGTAGATAGGACTTGTTTGATAATGTTGATTGTTGTCTTGTCAACCCCACTAGGTGTATCATTTGTGTTATTTAAATTTTGTTTTACTAAGCGGTTGCCTTGATTTTTGTTTCAAATTAAATAATATTATATGAAATAATGATAGATAATTAATTAATGGATAATGATATCATTGACATCGTCACCATTAATTAATTAATTAAACTTCGAAGACGATGATTAACACGATAATGATGATGACGAATTTTCCTTTGCATCGACGATTAGTGACAACGTATATTGAAGTAGCCTAAGTTACTTCTTAACACATCAGTTATTACATCCTTATAGGAGCTTGAACAAAAATTGTCTGTTTGTTTCTCTAAGTTGTAAAACAGTTTGTCTTCATTAAAAGAATAATGAACAGGATAATGCTGTTGATGACTATGATGCGATTTTCCTTTGCCGCCGATAATTAGTGAAAAGGTCGTGGGTAACGTAAATAATTCCATTTGCTACTTGCAATCCATATGCTTACTAATTAGTTAATACCCAACGTGTACAAAACACATAATTCGGTGACTAATTGCAGACAGCGTGTGCAAGACTAACATTACCTGGGATGAGAAATTACATTACATCTAGCAACAGTCAAAAGCTGTGAATTGAGTTCACCCATCTGTTTGGTAACTAAATTCTTTAGTAGTTAGTGGTGGTATTAATTTACAAATACAGTAGAACCATTTCATTCATTTTCCAATTTAATATCAAAAATTAATGTGGAATAATGATCATAAATAACATGGACACTTCTGGATGTCTAATTTTTCAGTTTGTAAATCATTCAATGTGATATGTTATATATACTTCTTTATTAAAGAACTTATGTGTATCCTTCTTATACATGAATTCCATTTTTTTATACATATGTTACGGCACAATTTATAGAATATGTGAATATGTTAGAATATGTTAAAAAATCAGCACTGATGCAAAAAAGAGTAATAATTCGGAAAGTGCACTTTAATCTATTAGCATTTCTCCAAAAAATTATATTATCCGTAAAGGATTACTTCGCTTTGAATCACTGCAATGATACATTTGACCAAAAATGTCTGCTAAATGTTGACCATGAAACAACACAATCGTGGCATTCTAGTTTTATTAGCAATCACAGTGCGCTTCCCTAAATGTTGACCATGAAACAACACAATCGTGGCATTCTAGTTTTATTAGCAATCACAGTGCGCTTCCCTAAATGTTGACCATGAAACAACACAATCGTGGCATTCTAGTTTTATTAGCAATCACAGTCCGCTTCCCTAAATGTTGACCATGAAACAACACAATCGCGACATTCTAGGTTTATTAGCAATCACAGTGCGCTTCCGAGTATGAGTATGTAGAATAATCGTAATATGATCTGCTAGCGTACATTTAGGTGCAATGTTTATTCCTGACCGTATGAAGGGTTAAGCACTTGGATTAGATTATTGTGATTTTATTATAGATGGAATCGATCAGTAATAAGGGCCAAAATAATTTACTAAGATAAAAACAATTGAGATCTACAGAAGTTTTTGAAAACTTTTGAAGATCTCAATTGTTATACTTATGCATGCGGTTTCCACGTAAACGTAGAGCGGTCTTTGAGGAAGGATTTACCGTATAATTTACTCACATACAAATCCGAGCCGGTTCTCTAGTAATTTAAAGGCTCAGTCAAAAACGATGTCATAGCATAGAAATATTACGCAAGCTTTATATCAAAATGACAATGCATTTATTCACCAAATCACCGTTTTATTTTAAATACTGATTGAACCTTACAGTGACACTTTGGGAGAATAAAATGCGTCCATCATCTCTGTTTTGACGCTATTTTTATTTCATTGAGTTTCAGATCACAATATCAAGTAATATCAACTCAAAGCAACAATTAGCACAATGACTATTTTAATAATGATACTATACCATTCGCTATGGATTTGAGTTAAAATGTGAAACGTTCAAATTTTCAAACGCATTGAAACTCTTATATAAGGTGCGGTAATGTTAACGTGACCAGTAACCAAATGGAGCAACAAAAATTAAATTGCGGTTCTGTTCCGTTGCAGTAAATGGACCAACCACAATCACACTGTCCAATACCGAGATGTCTGCTATCGATATTTGAATATTATGGGATGGGGTATTAAGTTTGTCGATCATAAAAAAACAATCGAGTTCAAAAATACACGATTGTAGACCAATACCGGTATTATCAGTTTTTGTCCAATTGTTTGAATCCATATTGGAAAATCGTATAAGAAACAATTTGAATGCCAACTCTCTGAAGCTCAGCACGGTCTCCGGGCGGGTCGTTCCACAGGTACTAATCCGCTAGCTTTTTGGACTCATGTAACAGGGGCAGTATATAACGGGGCACAGGTTGACGCGGCTTAATTTGACTCACGGAAAGCGTTAGACTCGGTTAGACTCGGTGACAATGATATACTTCTCGTAAGCTCGCATTAGTTGGCTTTATACCGTTTTTACACCAGATCTTTACTAGTTGCCTCAGAGATTTTTGCCAGTCTCAATTACTGGTACTAATTGCTTACTAGTCTTTTATAAAGTGAAATATTTTTCTGATGGTCAGATTCTTCAAACTGCTATCGATGTTGTAACACAACGGTGTAACATAAGCAAATTATTTTTTAATGATGAAAAATGTGCAATTAATACATTTTCGCTTAAAACCACCAATGATTATTAATTACCACCTAGAAGGAAACAGCACAGCACGTGTATGCACTATAAGAGACTTACGCATGAAAATTTCAGAAGATTTGACATTCCGTATCCACATACAAGAGATTTGTACAAATGCCTATACAAATTTAGGGTTTGTGCTTCGCCATGTTCAACATTTTAGCTCTATTCCCGTCATGAAGCTTTTCTATGATGCATTTGTAAGAAGCAACCTTGAGTGCGATAGTATTGTCTGGAGCCCATGCGAAATAAAATACGTTGATGTGGTTGAAAGAATTCAAAAAAAGTTTATTCGCCAGTGTGTAAGGTTAATTCACCGAATTTTGGAAAATAAGTACCAAGTTGAAAAATAATTGAGAAAATAATTATATTTAATATTGGTGTTTGTGTATTTTTCATGTAGTTGTGTATGTACCCTAGCTTTTAGTATCTTGTAGCCAGGGAGATGAATAGGGCGACTGTAAAATCTCCTTGGGCATGTCCTTTTATTTATAAATAATAATAAATAATTTGAGATATTAGATATGCCGATTGTTTCGGAGTTCCTTTTTATTCCAAGAGTTAAAGCGTACCCTGTACAATTATTTCAAAAATAACATATAAGATAGATAATATGTACCTTACTAAGGCGTAAAAAAGACTGTTTTAATAATCATGATGATAATTTTTTCACTTTATATAATCAGATTTTTTTATATTAATAAAAACCAAAAATATATTTTGTATCAACACCATTTTTGTATCAACTGCCGGGTACCAATTGTCATAACACTTAGGTGATAACGTAATCAATAGAATTATTTCAATGCATCAAGCATGAATATGTACTGCCCAGACAAGCTCTACTATTGTTGACGTCGATATTTTTACCCTGCTGTGACAACGACCAAATGCAAGCGTATTAATTATAAATAAATATTATCGATATAACTTATGCACTGGTATGTTTCACTCAAGTAAACGTGTACTTGGCTCCTTAAAACTGGATTTAACATTTGTTTTGTGCGCATAAAACCATATTTGCCCTGCGTTCGCTTCCTAGTACAGATAGAGGCGTATTTGCATTGCAACTATACTTGATCATGCAGACGGCTTCTGATTTATTTCCTTAATATGCGTTGTTAAATTATGATATCGCGAAAAGTACCAATTTTATTCATAATTAAAGACACAGAAAAATCTTGTGTTATTGTGATAAGCGCACTGTTGAGTTTCATTTTTTTATTTAAACTACTACAAGCGACATTTATAGTGAAATAACGACAAACATTTGCTACAATAAAACTACTTAAACGGAAATCTGTTTCAATAAAATTACTGCAAATATTAACATTAGTATATTTTTATGAAGTGCCTGATCGTAAGACGTCGAGTATTAGCTTCAGAATAATAAAACCCTGAAATATTGTAAAGTTCTATGGTTTGGTTTATTGATTTCCTGTCATGTAGATCATTCTTGTAGGTATAGTATTTTCTAATTGGAACGTGCAGAATTTTAGACAATGGATGTCCATTGCATGCCAGTGTGTATTAAATGCAAAGGATGCATAAAAGCGAACGGGGCAATACTGAAATTCCGTATTCGTATCTATACTACAAAGGTTATTTCCTCTCCTTTCACAAATAAAATATCATTTTGAATGCGTTATCATTCACCAATTTAGTGTATGTTATAGAAAATGGTATTGAGAGAAAATAGGGTTCGAATCCTGCCTAGGTCGTGGATTCTAATGTATGTATTTCTATAATAAAAATATTAAATATACTTCCTTTATCTAATACCTGTAACACAAGTCCTTACGGTACTTACCACAGAACTAGGCTAACGTGGTGTGCAAGTCCACAGATATTATTATTATTAGATTACAATTTAAACAACACAGCCTTTGAAAAATGTGTTTATTACAATGAAAAGGACAGACATCTGTCATCTCAATTCACCCGTGACTATAGTTGCTGCTTACAGATACCTTAGCTTGTGAAAGGTCTGATTACTTAAATAATTAAATAAACGGCAAAAATAATACGTTATGATTAATTATGTACAGATTTGCAATGGTGTGATAAGTACATATTTATAGTCGGTAGTCATCAAAAGTCTCTAACTGCCTATATAAAAAGATATAATATATTTTAAAGAATGAATGTATTGAATTTACACAGATTTCATAATCATTAGAACAAGTAAAATGTACAGACATTAATTTTACGACGTAGGAGAGATAAACCGTACGGAGAGAGCAAGAGAGAATAAGAGACTGGATCATTTTTTTATTTTTTTTCAGAGGGACCTATTACTGTTGGCGGAGCTGTTGCCCTCGCCCCTACAGTCCGTCGGGTCTACGGAAGACTTTTTGTCTTCAGGTTTTAGGTGGACGAAAGGGGGACAGACCCCCCACTTTTCCCGCAGATGGGAAGAAGCATGCCGGAATTTTTGTGGGCATTACCCTATCGTTATTTATTTTTGGGACCGAAAAGGGGGAAACGGTCCCCTCCCCACGCTAGTGGGACGGCGCGCGCACGGTGCCGTTTAATTTTACGGGACGTGTATAAGGAGAGTTGAGCTCGTCTTTC
>JAFELO010000013.1:5891-20534 GCA_017140195.1 Eumaeus atala | reverse complement strand
CGGTGACGGCCCTTTGGAGTAATCTGGCTCCCTCTCTAGGAACGTTCCTTATGTACAGTGCGGTGTCATCCGCGAACATCGCCAGCTGTACGCTGGGGTGTCGCAGTAGGTCGCTGGTGTACAAGTTGTAGAGGGTCGGGGATAGTACAGAGCCGTGCGGGACCCCGGCTCTGACTGTGCGGGGGGAGGACATTGTGCCCTCCACTCTGAATCTGAACCGCCTGTTCTCTAGGTAGCTGTTTATGATTAGTACCAGTCTATCAGGCAGTTCCAGTTGGTACAGCTTGTAGATGAGGCCCTGGTGCCAGACCTTATCGAACGCCTTTGCTACGTCGAAGAAGACAGCACACGTGCCGTGCGGCCTCTTTCTGTGTAGTCCCGTAAGTACATATTCCGTGAGACGGTGTACCTGATGGGGGCAGCTGTGGCTGTTACGAAAAGCAAACTGTTCATCTATGAACAGGTTTCTCTCTCGTATCACGGTTTTTAAGCGTGCGAGGATAATCCTTTCGTATATTTTCGCTAGCGAGCTTATAGGACTTATAGGTCGATAGCTGGTCGGCTCCATCCGGGGTTTTCCCGGTTTGTGGATGCCTATCACTATTGCTTCCTTCCAGATGTCCGGGAAGGCGCAATGCGTTAGGAGAGCGTTGAAGATACACACCAGTAGGTGTATAATGGCAGGGGGTAGCTGTTTTAGTACCTTGTTTGTGATACCGTCGGGCCCCGGCGACTTTTTAGTGTGGAGGTTTTTTATGAGCTCCTTCACTTCGTCCGCGTCCGTCGGGCGTATCATTTAATCACCGTCGCCCGGCGGCACAGCCAGTCGGGCCGTCACTACCCTCTGCACCTCCTCTAGATGTAAGGGGTCTGTGGGGAGCGTGCTGGGAGTGCATTGACTCTCAACCGCGTCTGCTAGACATTCCGCTTTTTCTTCATCCTCTAGTGCAGGTGGTAGATTAGCGCGATTTAACGGTGGCATTTGCTCTGTTGGCTCTGTCTTCATCGCCCTGGCTAGAGGCCAGTAGGCGGTGTGTGACGGTTTTAACTCGCTCGCGAACTGATCCCATCTTTCGTTCACGAACTTCGGTACGGCCTTTTTGACTTCTCTTTAGAGTCGTCGGAGGGCTCGTCTGTTCTCGTCGCCTCCGTGGTGGTCGTACAGACGTTTAGCTGCATTCTTCCTTCGTATGATGTCCCTAACGTCGTCAGGGAGAGCCAGCCGTTCCTCTGGGACGGCGGAGATCTCTCTAGACGATTCTCCTATCTTGTCAACAATTAAGTTGTTGACATTCAAGGAGGCCGCAATGGCGGCCTGTGGGGTGTCTATGACGTGTGGGACTATATCGAGGTCGCTCGATTTGAGATTTATAAACTTATCTTTCAATAGTTTATAATCGATGATCTTCTTTGTGATCCTTTCTGTGTTTCTAGTCCTGTCGTAGCCTATTTCTATTAAGACGGGCCTATGATCCGAGCTCAGTTCGTGTAGCGTTTCAGCCGTCTTTATGGCGAGTGAGACGCTTTTGAACATTGAGATGTCGATCGTGCTGGGAGATTGTATATTCCGCGCGTTCGCGTGAGCGTAACGGGTAGGCGTATACGGCGCGTTGATGACGATGTTATGATCATCGGCAAAATCTGATAATGTTGTTCCATGTTTATTGTTGTGCCTGCTGCCCCAGTTTTTGTGGTGGGCGTTCAGGTCCCCGGCCAGAATGACAGGGTCGTCTTGGTCTAAGATATTGAAGACGGCTTTCAGGTCGCTGACTAGGAGCGGCTTCTGGCCGGGTTGGTATGCAGAGACTATGGTGATGATGGGCTGATGGCCGATCATGCATAGTTTGCATAGTGAGACTTCTAGATTTTCTAGCGGGGGCGGGTCGAGGGGGATACAGTGTAACGCTCTCTTGTAATATATGGCCGTACCTCCAAGACGGGATCGAGTTCTATCATTCCGAATGATATTATAATTGCCGATACGCGGATTTGCTTGTGTCGGTTTTAAGAACGATTCCTGCACTAGTAGGATGTCTACTTTGTTTCGAGGGAGGAAGTCCCGAATCTCATGTAAGTTGGATCTGATGCCGTACGCGTTGAACGACACCAATCGCAATGAGAGTGGTGAGACTGGATCACGCGTGTGTTCCGCTTTTATTCGCAGGAAAACGAGGTTCTCATGACAGCTTAGGAGAATCGGGGAATAACACAGTGTTATATAGAATTTAAATTTATTTCTTACGATATTATAATTGATTTCGTACACATAAGTATTGCATATGTTGCGCCTTGTAAAAGACTGTCTAAATAAAAATTATGTGGATGTTTTTTTCTTCGGAGGGAAATTCTACTGAGGGTGATGAGGTGATAACAATTCATTGGACTCACGCAAACTTTGCTTTGCTGTCTTCTCGTTTGTCGTGGCGTGATAAAAAAATATTCCGACGGTTTGTGAGTAACCGGTTGCACATTAGGGAGAGAAGGATAGGCATAGTGATTATGCGGATGTTCATGGGCGTCGGTACACATAAAAGGCACCGATTGGTCGTCTGCCCGCATATATTACAAAAGAAGAAACTTGTTTCCCCCTTCTACTTAAGTGATTCCAGCAAAATCGTCATAGGCGCGGTCATGAGAGGTGGTTTGCCACCTATCAATATTGATGTGATAGATATGAAGGTACAAAAATAACAAAAAAAAAATACAAGCAGACAACCTCGGAGTAATGTGGACGACCTTCAGACAGCGTATCAATAACTTAGAAACAAAACACTCATTTCATTTCGATTGTATCCATAAATAAATGTCAATAGTAAAATATCTCCCAGACATAAAATAAATAAATACAAAATGTGTATAAAGCTGATATTAGATTACTGCCGCGAAGCTGACGATTGATAGCAGCTTACACCTACCTAAACCGAAAGGAGATGATACCTAGTTGAGAAATGAAAGCTAATGAGTTATCACCATCACTTGCAACACTACCTGTGAACCTGATTATTTATCGACACTTTTACCAACAGCTGATAGAAAGCCCAACTTAATAGTTAGGTTGCGGAGAGTTAATAATGCGACTTTGCAGCTGTCGTGACATTAAAATTGGTGCTATTATATTTTGATATTATATACCTCCTCTTATTTTTCTTATTCGACGCTATATGTTTCTACACTCACTCTATTTAATGCGATTAGAACTATATAGGATGCTTCGTACTTAAATACCGGTATAGGGAATGGTGAGACTTTTATTTAATCTAAATAACTACAGTGTTCCTGGTCGATTTCGGTATTAACAGTTACCTTTAAGGAGACATGAAATACGTATATCCTGTTTTATAGGTATGAAATTTTGAATAGAGGGCAAAAAACCCGCGGTATCAAGGTAAAATAGATACGCGAACAATTATTAATTTTATTAGCATATGCGAGGTGGATTACATTACACATCCTGTGAGGCGATATTTGTTATAATTAAACTGTTAATTAGAGCTATGTAGCAGCTCGGCAAAATTTAATTTCTGTGCTAGATGTAATCAGCTCGAGACGATTTACATATACGTACACGCCTACGTAAATACTTAAATATGTTATAGAAGTCAGCCGTGAGCCAGATCAGTTATGAAATGTTAAAATTTTTCTTCATATACAATTGGGGGCAAACGAGTAATCGGAGCCTTTTTACGACTACCGACGCCCGTGAACATCCATATGCTTTTACTTATTTTACATTATTACTATGCTGATACGTTGCCCTCCTCCCCCCACCCCCAATGGGCGACCGGGTTCTCACAAACCGCATGAAATGCGACACTGAAGATGTCACTTTGCGGTATTATGTGAGAGAGAGGTACTTCCCCGGTCGTGCCGGCCCGATTCCGTTGCATAGGAGGATGCAACGTCATGTACTATGCATGGCACTTCCTCCTCCTATGTGATGCATAGGAGGAGGAAGTGCCATGCCTCCTATGTGATGCATAGGAGGAGGAAGGCACTACATCTTCCTAAAACGTTCTTAAACGGGTATCTACATGTTACATTGTCTTATTTGTTGTTTCAGAATTTTAACACAATGTTATGTACTTAATTGATTTAACAGATCAGTGTAAATATCTTAGTCGTATCTACATTGAAGTTTGTATAAATACCTTTGCAGTCCGAGAAATGAATGGTTTTTTTACTAGCGCAAACACACCGCATAAGAATTTATAATTAAATCTATTGTTTTATTTCGAGACGACATATCGTATGATATAAAAGCATTACACTGCATTGACGTGTAAAGATTAGAGTTATTAATTGTTTTTAGTCTCTCAGACAAATCCGTAGCTTGCTCACGTAAACAATGTGAATTAAAATTCGGTTACGATATTTACGGTCAATAAATCTATATTCGTGACTTCAGTTGTCTTAATGTAACACCATGTCCAAAATTGTTGACTGAGCTAAAACAATTATTATACTATCTACTTTTGTACACACAGGCCGACCATAAATGCAGTTACAATTAAAAGTAGAAAAATATTATATTTGTATTTGAAATCTGTCATTTTTATACGACTGTTCATTGTATTTTCTCATTTTTGCGCCAATATATTGTACAATATTTTGCGATATTAAAATAAAGTGGGGTGATAAAGTGAAAAGATTCGCTGTGATTTCATAACAAAGTAGGTAACGAGAGATATACAATTTTAAAACTCTCCTTATACTTGGTATTAGTCAAATGTTTGTGTACCGGGCTATTAATAGGTACAACGAGACTTCATCTGCTTGTGACAGAGAAAGATCTGGCCGTCCACGTAGTATTCGTGCGAGAAAGTTGCTCAAAGCAGATAGGAAAATAATTCGCAGAAATTCTGTCTGAAAGCAAAAAAAATTATCTCGTGAAATGGAGATAGCGTCTAGAAAAATGTCGCGTATTTTAATATAAATTACAGACGAATAAGGTGGCAAAATCGAAACAACTACTGAAGCGGTACGCAAAGGGATTTCACAGATAATTATTGTTTACGAATAAGTTTTTTTTTACAATTAAGCAATATTTTAATAAAAATTGTACCGTATCTATTGTCAAAGCCCTAAGGAAGCTTCTTAATTGGTCGATAGAATACAACATGCTGTTAGATATGAAGGGGTGACTGAGCCAAACTTTTGCGAAAAGGGTATGGAAACAAGGTGTATCAAGATACCATTCTTGAGAAGGTAGTTAAACACCTTAATAAGACAATGTTCAATAACCAAGTAGTTTTGTGCTCGACATTGTCATTATATTGGTAAAAGCAGTTACGAAATTATATGTCTGTAAAATTTGTACATTATTGAAATGTGCACAAACATTTTCTTCCGGTAGTTGATTTAAATATACTCGTGCCTCTTCTGTTACATTTTCTATTCAGGACACCTGTTTTTACAAGTTATATATATATATATATATATATATATATATATATATATATATATATATATATATATATATATATATGTAAGGTTATATATGGATACATCAAGGTGGCTGAAACGTTACACGAGCTTAACTCGGACCATAGACCCGTTTTAATAGAAATATGAGAAAATAGATTCAGTAGAAATATTAAAATAAAGGAAAAGATCATCGACTATAAATTACGAAAAGATAATTTAACAAACGTCAAATCGAGTGAAATCGATAGTATCTCAGAGAGTATACTCTCCTCGAGCTGCTACCGCGGTCTCATTCATAGTTATCATCCTACTGGTTAGCAAAACATGAGAAACATTAAGAGAGATATCCGCCGTCCCAGAAGAACGTTTAGCTCTCTCTCACGACGTCAGGGACCTAATCCATCGAAAAAATGCGGCTAAACGTATGCATGATCGCAACGGAGGCGAAGTGTGCAGGCAAGCCATCCGGCAACTCGGAAAGGAAGTCAAAAAGGCTGTACCCTGTTTCATAAACGGGAGATGGGATCGCTTCATCAGTGAACAATCTCCGTCTCATACGGCTTACTGGCCACTAGTGAGGGCTAAGAAACCCGAACCGATGGCTCAAATGCCACCACTTAAGCGCGAAAATCGATTACCTGTACTAGAGGATCACGAAAAAGCGATGTGTATAGCCGACACACTAGAGAGTCAATGCACTCCTAGCTCCCTCCCTACAGACCCTTCCCACATAAAAGAGGTAGAAAGTATAGTAACGGCCGACCAGCCGTGCACCCGGATGATGATGAGATCATACGTCTGACGGACACAGAAGAAGTAAAGGATCCAATAAAGAATCTTTACATATTGATGTCTTAAGTTTACGTGAACGTTTAGACATTACAATAAAACTACTTTTACGGATTTTATCGCGGTTTATTAAATTATTTCGATAGCCCGACGTTTCAAAAGCTTTACAGCAACCATGGTCACGGGTGGACTGAGATGACAGATGTCCTGATGTGCCAAGTTTTTAAAAGTACCCGAAGGATTACAACAACTAAAATTATAATTCTAGAGTGTAAAGTTTCAGTCGTCTTGATGATGTGTGAAAAATTTTAACCAGTGCTATATTGATTGTTCTCGGTGAACGCATATACCCATTTTATTCGGAGAATAATGGGTTGGGTTATACGGAGCGTTTATGATGATATTACGATCATCGACATATTTTCTAGGGACAGTCCGACAACTTTTGTTATATCTATTACCCCAGGTCACGTGGTGGGCGTTGCGGTCCCCAGCTAAAATTATTAGGCCATCTGCGGTAAAATTTTCGAAAATAGCGAAAATTATATAACTAGAATAACTAGAAGTGGTTTTGAACCGGACTGATATGCAGAGATCATGGTGATGGGCTGATGAGCCGTCATGAATAGTTTGCATAGGAATACTTCTAGTCTTTCTGGAGGGGGCGGGTCGATTGGGATACAATGAAGGGGCCTTTTGTAATAGATGGTGGTACCCCCACGATGGGATCGGGTCCTGTCGTGTCGAACAATATTACAATTGCAAATACACGGATTAGGAGGCTAGATTTTAGGAACGTTTCCTGCACTAAAAGGATGTCTACTCTATGTTTCGGGAGGAAATCCCGCAACTCATGGATGTTCGATCTAAGGCCGTTTGCGTTAAACCACATTAGTCTTAATGAGTTGGGTTTTATACTTCCCGTGGTAGTGGCTTATAGGCCTAGGGGGAGTGGCGCTTGATCGTCTCGACCAGCGCGTGATGGTCGTCCAAAGCCTGAAGCTTCTCAGACATGGAGCCATATCTAAATTTATTCACGAACACTTTGACCTCTCGTAGGTCAATTGCTCGCAGGAAATTCGCCAGTAATTCCCAGTCGGATGGTAATGCGTCTGGGGGATCTGGGACATCAGGGGCACACGAGCCGGGGCTATTTAACCCCTTTGTGCCTGTGACATCGGGGCCCTCTGTGGCTGCTGGGATATGGGAAGGAGTGGTCTCGGCACCGGAGTGGGATGCGCGTCCTTTTGCGGGCGGAACCACACGTTGGTGGTAGGTATGGGGGCAGAGATGAAATCATGCTGCTTCTATATCGGGCGCCATTGCGCCTGAGGGGCCTTTTGTCCCGTGGGCAGCGGCTTGGGGATACCCTGGGGCCTAGGTACCCCCCCCCCTCCGCTTACAGAATTTGGGGGCCTTCGGGCACCCCCTGTGGTTGACCGTGTGGCCAACTTGCCCGCACAGCACGAATGCTGGGAGTTCCTTGGTGGCACTGTCCCTGAGACCGTCCGCCAAACCGTGGCCGCCAAGGCACTTGATGCATCTTGGGCGTCCATAGCAATTACGTACCGAGTGCCCATACAGCTGGCACCGGTGGCATTGCCTCGGTGCCCTCTGGCTCGTTGACTCTATGCGGCACGAAGTGAGTCCGCATATCGCCTTTAAATTATGGATGCTCTTGCTCTCTAGAGCCAAGGGGAGAATGAACAGTACAATATTATGTGGCACATTCGCCTTCTGGCCACTATTTTTTGAGTGACGGTACATCTGGTGTACCTCCTGTGTCCGGGATGTTTTGACTGACGAGGTCAGCCGTCACTCTGTCTTTGGAGATGTCTTTCGGGATCCCTTAATTACGAACCTCAGGAGGCGTTCATCCTCCAGGGCATGTTCATACTCCTATCGCACAGAGGGGCGGTCAAGCGACGGTGTACGCCAGATGACGCGGTGTTGACACGGACGCCGTTTCTAACGACACCCGCTGATATATAATTGATGCGCTGTGCATCAATTAAATCCGTGACATTTGTACGCGCATTTTTATTGTAGACGACTATCGGGGGAGGGGGTTTCTCCCTCCGGGCTAGAAGCTCCTTTTTTGATGGCTTTTCAGCCACCACGGACTTTGCCGCCTTTGCAGGCGGAGAAGGCATTTGTATTGGTATTTGAGTACGGAGTCCATATTGTGCTGCCATAATACGATATACTACGCACTAGGGAATAAAATACATATAATGTGCTGCTCGGAATGAAATGTAAAATTAAAATGCTCTTTGGAATTTTTTTGTAGACGTACAGAAAAATTCTAAAGGGCGGCATGCTCTGGATAAAATATATTGATATTGCAGTCTAAAGGATAGTTTATCGTCAAAAATGATGCCAAGATCTCTGCAGTGCGAAATCGATTCAGTATTTGTCCAGACATGTGGTAAGTGTAAATAATTTTGAGACGATTATTAGTTAAAGAAACGAAGAAACACTTATTGACATTTAAATACGTGATATTATGATGACACCACCTGGACAAAGTATCTAGATCTCTTTGTAAGGTGACACAGTCGTTAGAATTTGAGATAGTGTAATACATTTTTAAATCGTCTGCATAGAATAAACAATTAAAAGAGAGTTGATGAATTAAATCATTAATAAATATAAAAATAAAGAATAACGTCCCTAAGTGGGATCCCTGAAGCTCTCCTGTTTTTACTGTAATAGGAGTAGGTAAGAAACCTTTTAGTGCCACCAACTGAGTACTGTTTCCTAGGTATGAGTTAACCCACCGATAAAAACTGCTCAGTATGCCATACTTGGCAAGTTTATGACATAATAAATAGGGATTGACCTTGTCGAAGGCCTTCGAAAAATCAGTGTAGATGGAGTCGACTAGGGCACCGGTTGCAAACGTTTGACACAGATAATTTCTGTACTCCAATAAGTTACTTTATCTTACTTTAATGGTAGATCGAATCTTAGCAAAGCCGTGTTGCTTAACGCATAAGATTGGCCTCACGTGACTGTAGAGATAATCATTTACTAGGGACTCGATTATTATATATCATAAAATTCATTAGAGATAAAATCGACATCGGGGATGACAATACATTATACCAACCTATAGAGCGCAGTTCAGGATTGACTTTATCATACTTACATTTCGAAAAATTTAAGAATTTAGTTTTAGGGCGACACAGATCCTTGGAAATAGTTACTGCTGGTACACCTACCTCAATAGCAGTGCGATGTGTATCTATATAAATGAGAGCTGAGGTGTGTTGAGTTCTGATAGACTCTAAATCAGAAAGGACCAAGTCCAGCAAGCGGGAGTTAGTGTCTTTTATGTTATTTAATTGTTTTAAATTACATGTAAGCAATAATTCATTTAAAAGGTCAAGCTTTCTACTACGGAAAGGTAAGATATCTATTTTCAAAGACTCCACAACTGAATAAGATGGAATGTCCGGTGTGTTAAAATCACCTATGGGTAAATAACGATCATCAGAAAATTCATTCAATGTTAAGTTTTGACAATGAAAATAGAATTCTTCAAAAACACTACCATTCAAATTTGTTTCTGTGAGGCACACAATATCCAAATTCGAGTTATGCAAATTAATATGAAACTCGACTAATTTAGATATCGTTCTATTTACGTTTTGGTAGTATACATTAAGCATTGTTATTTTATGAAAGTAAATAAAGATATAAAATCAAGGTCTTATGGGAAAAAACGACAATAGGTTCAGGATGACTACTTTGAATTAAGTTTTACAAGCGTACCTATGTTCTTAACTAAAATCGCGGAGCTCTTGTCATCTTTGCAAATGTATATTTGACCATAACGTACCCATACAAACCTGAAGTTTATTTCTCTACAAAATTGTCTCGCTGCGCTATTTAATTCTTTAATTTTTTTTAATACTCCGATAAAAATATTCTGGATTTAGTACCACCTAAACTAATGCGGGTGGTAGACTATTTTTTATTAAAACGAGTAGTAGCCGATATAAGAGCATCTCGTTGAAGTTGGTATGATATGTTTCGTGGTTTTGAGTTAGTATTGAACTTCGCAACACGACGGCACGCTCTAACATCTGCATATGGTACTACGACTTAAAAGCATTCACACAATTATTTTAATAATATTAAGAAATTCTCGTTTTTATTTTCCGGTACTACATGGAACTCGATATTCAAGTCTCGTAAAATTTTCTCAATTTTATCTAAACGATTTTGCAACTTAATTATGGATATTTAGGACTGGGCAAGGTCCGGCTCTATTTTTTTGATCTGCTTACTCTTGCCTAAATAATCTAAATTCCGCTCCGCTGATATGAAGTCAGTCGTAGTCGTGAAATCCGATTTAAGGTCCTGAACAGCACGACTAACCTCCGCTGCTTTCTTTAAACTTTCCATATCCCTTCTCAGGGCCATCCGTAACTCAGCCACAAACTCAGAATCAGGAGTTAGTTTGAGATCAAAGAGCTTGCTAACACTGCTTATTTTAACTGGAACATCAATAGAACCATCGGTTGCTGGAGTATCTATTACCGACTGAAAATTCTTCTCTGTAATCTGACTGAATATTCATATTTTGGGACTTGTTCCTACGCAAATGACGCACTGGTGTATCATCGCCATATTTGCGTCTCGTTACATTTTGGCACGATGGACGACTTAGGGAAACTGTTCAGTGTTGAGATGTTTGATTTTAGGACGGAAGGTACGTTCAGATAATCGTAGCAATACCCCGATCCACAGTGGTTACATTTCAAAGGAATATCATTTTTAAGTAACACCTCGCAACTAAAGCAACGCATTTGTTAGCTTAATTGAATAGTATATTTGTTTTTTATTATACTGAATCTGAGGTTGTATACGAGAAAAAAAGATTACTTTATATTAAACCATTAGTTGTTATACATTTATGCTAATGGCAACCCAGTTATTGTCTAAAAGACCATAGATGTCTGGCGTACTCTGTTGACTTTTCACAGATGACAATTCAATGTCATAAGAAAACAATGCTGACAGCCGACATCGACGATAGTATCAATAATATTTTTATCTGTTTATTTTGGTGCTATTTTGTTAAACATGTTCCATGGGACAAATATAAAAGAATTACCGAATTTTGGTACGTTGAAGATGCCTTTTGAATGAAAAAAAAAAGTTATATCCAAACTGGTTAGTCTTCGTGTTTCTTTGCAGCTTATGTTTCACTTTTATCGCAGTTAAAACTTAAAATAAATTATAAGCACGTAATCTTAAACTTCTGAGAAGCGTATCGAACACAGTGTTTACTATCCAAAAGATGTTTACATGTCAAAATTGTGTGAACTGGCCTCGTGTTAAAGCGTACTGAGGCTAAATTTAATTCACCTAATAAGGATACGAGGGCAGGTAGTGTCCGACTCCCACGGACTAAAAACCGGAACATCTCTACATACCGCTATGTGGTGGAAGTACGGTAAGACCCTGGTCTTATTCTAGCGGTAGCTGAGGCCTCATCCATGCATCTTGCCCGATCCTTTCCCTTCCTGCCTCTCTTTAACCAGCAGCATCGTGCAGTTTACTCCGCGTTACTCGGGTACACCGCTTATAATTACCGTAGCGTGCTAGTATATAATTTGTAACCGTCCTCTATAAATAACTAATATTATACCGAAATATTTTTTCGGTTCGGGCCAGTAGGTACGATTTGCATTCCAATAATCTTCTTTAATAAGATTACCTATACTCCAGGCTGTTTAAGAAGATATTATATATTATACATCAATTTGAACATGTTAGTATTAAACTTCAAATATAAATCGATTTAATGTATGTGATTGAGAATCAAATTGAGCTATAGTTTGTATCTCCTAATATCCTTATATTATTGAATAATAGAGAATCCTTGAATAATAAAGAATACAGTTCACTAAGAAGTGAGATCAGTTTAAAACTGTGCCTGTGAAGAATAGTGAATACTAGGTTACACGTTCAATCATCAAATATTTTTTTTTGCTTTAGAATATTAAATGCTGGCTACTGCCCGCGCCTTTGCCCAAGTGGTTTAGAAAATATGCATTACTAATAATTTGCTCTATGAGTCATCAATATAAGTAAATTATAATATTTACTGAACACATTGTGGCTAGTGAAAGCAGTTACTTTACCCACTTCTATAACATATGTATAGCTGCGACTTTACGACGCAGTTATGTAAGCAGATTATGAGAACAGCCCCCTCGGTTCAGTTAGTTTCGCCCAAGGTGTTTGGGTTCACCCCAGGCTACTGCGCCCCACCGCCACGACAAGACTTGAATCTGGTGGGGGAAACACTTCCAGTCAATTGTGACAAATACACATGTCGTAAACTTTATTGATTACATTCGGTTTCGCAGCGCTACATATATCATTCTTATTTATTATTAAGAATATTATAAAATAATTCCAAGTGATCGCATTAATTTGAATTAAAATCTTACTGCATTCAAGTACTCAATTTGAGCTTTGAGCTGCATCTAATATAATAATCTAATATAATGCATAAAGTAAAAACGCTATTATGTGTAAAATATGTGCAAGTCCTGAGCCCTCGGATAAGTTTTTAAACGGTTCATGATTTATAACTCTCGGTTCAATGAATCAATTTATATACCCTTTTATGTTAGTAAATGTTTATAGAGAAAATAATCTTAGATATTCTAAGATTATTTTCTCAGAAAAAGCTGAAAATAATGATGACAGGGTCATTTTATTTCCTCTGTGTGTACATCCTTAAGGCGGTAATTAGCGGTAGCGTAGATTCAGGAAATTCTGCGAGAAGTGAATTAATACAACGCCTAGAACTTAGAACGGACATAAGAAAATATCCGAAACTAGATAATTTAAAGTCATATCACCGACCACCAATACAAACTTATATTTGATAGTTTGGTTCATACAAAATAAGTGCTATGTAAATGTAACAATTTATTGAAGTCATCATTTTCATACCGTTAGTGTGGAATCATTGGTGTTTCAATCAAGATAGACTCGCAATATAAGGACGAGTCCATAGAAGGATTTAGAATGCATGTTCGCGAGATAATGACTAGTCATTGATTTACAAAAAATATATTCTTGTCGGTTTATACCTCAGTATCGAAGGTACATGAAGTCACAATGTTGTTAAAAGTAGAAAATTCGGAATTGCACAATATCTAAATAAACTGCAAATTTTATTGAAAAAAAATACACATCAAAAGTTGAGTGGTATACAGTAAACCACTTGACGGTAATATGTCCATTATGTGACGTTTGTTAAATGATATCGCCATAAAAGTGTTCTCGGTTTATTGAAGTGCTTGCTCTATTTCCCGCGCACGAGAGTAAACTCTTTTATTTCTGCTGATTTCGCGTCCATACAATGTTTGTTGTTAAATATCGGTTTATTAACAGAGCATTAGAGACTGCTATACGATGAGAAAAGCCTCTCTTTTATACAAATTTTAAGTGAAGCTTAGTGTGTTATAGACAAAACTATTTTTATAGTAATTTTAGAGTAGGCATAATTGTGAGAGTAATATTCGAGGTTTTGTTATTTTGTTTTTATAGCAACAACAACAACACATCTCCACGCGAGTTCCCTAATGGGGTAGGCAGAGAGAACGAAGTGCCATATATCACAATCCTTACATACCTGGCTTACTTCCTCCACATTCATGAATCTTAATACGCCGGTTGCTAATTAAGTTTAGCACCATGAATGGCATTACCTCCTTCTATGTAGCATGGCACTATCTCTTCCTACATAGTAACCCTAGCTCTCCGAAGGTTAAAAATTTGTCAGCTTTCGTGTTAGGGCATTGGAAATAACAAAGATGTGTCCTTGTAAATTTCAACCCCAAAGGGTTGTATTTTTGCGGATGTTTTGTATAAAACTCTTTTACTGCCAGCTACTATCTGTGATTGCCTCCAAATTATAAGCGGCTGAAACAGTGGAGCACAGCTAGTATCACAGTATTATACATTTTACCACTTTTTATTCTCCTACTTTTAATTTATTACTTGCTTATAATATTTAATAAAAATATATACCTACAAACATTTACGACAGCAACTTTGAAAATCTACCGTAATAACATAAAACTGTAAACTCTACAGCTTTAAATTATTACGTTTCTTTGTTTGAACGCGCTAACGGCAGAAATTACAGTGCCCGAAATAAAATACTAATTTTTGTTAAATTGTCTATTTATAATGAATGAATGAATGAAATATATTTTATTGTGCACATAAATTAATAAAAAAAACAATAATATTAACAATGACACATGTGATTTTTGCCAGACAAACTTCGGACAGAGGAGACAACTAAAGTTATTCAGGGTAATAATACAAACCAACAGAGAGAATTATATAAGTAAGAACAAAGCAACAATGCAATTAAAGAAAAAAAAATAA
>JAFELO010000012.1:882663-895563 GCA_017140195.1 Eumaeus atala | reverse complement strand
ATAGTAAGAAGTCTAGTCGTTAGCAACACTATTTGAGTTTATAGTAAGAAGTCCAGTCGTTAGCAACACTATTTGAGTTTATAGTAAGAAATCTAGTCGTTAGCAACACTATTTGAGTTTATAGTAAGAAGTCTAGTCGTTAGCAACACTATTTGAGTTTATAGTAAGAAGTCTAGTCGTTAGCAACACTATTTGAGTTTATAGTTAGAAGTCTAGTCGTTAGCAACACTATTTGAGTTTATCTACATTTATAAAAACGAAAGATTAGGTTACTCTTCCATCACGAAATCTTAAAAGTGCCAAGAGATTTAAATTTAGTACTAAAAAGGAGGGGTTTTCTGATTTCTCGGAATTTGGCCCCCAAGGGTGTGTTTTTGGGGATCCAGCCCATTTTTTTTTCAGTTTGTATGAACTTATTGCTATTAGTGATTTCGAAATTATACGTGTTTGAAACCGCGGGCACTGCTGGACATGCTAACCTACTTAAATTTTTTTGTGCACCATACAATTAGTAACCAGATTTGTTTAAGGAAATATTATTTTTAGCAACTTGTGTAAGACTTACATACATGTTAAACATTCCTAATTTAGGTATAGAATAGAAACAAAGGAAGGACCAAAAAATATGTTAAATAAACCTACTTACTTCCTACTCCTCCTACTTTGTGCTGATTAAATCGGTTGCGGGTGCCAAGACAGTTTTATAATTATAGGTATAAATCCTCTACTTAATGGCATGGCAAACACTCAGAAGATTTGATGGCAGATGGGCCAGTAAGGTTGGAGGCCGCGTTTAGGAAAACGAAATGTTGGTCGACCGTTCACCAGGTGGGAAGACGATCTCCGTGCAGTAGCCGGTCCGGGACGGATGCGAGTAGCAGGAGATATGTCCAGCAGTGGACCGATAAGGGATGATATTGATGGTGATGGTTATCATCTACTTACGGATTCCTCTCAGCACATCTCCCTCAGCATCAGCTATGGTTTTGCCCTGTTCCTCCGTTATCTTCGCGGCTAACTTGCTGTGGTTCTCTCGCAGTAAATGGGCAAATCTATAAAGTTACAAGCAACTAATAAAAATTTAATCAGTTACCCATAGCTCTTTGATGCTATGAAGATACCGAAATGTCGCAAATGTAATTATATATCTTAATAAACTGTTATGTGAATAAATTATCCGTCAAAATATTTATTGTAATGAGTGACATGCTGACATATTCTTTCAGGTAGAGGTAGTGCCATGTTACATAGTACATGACACTACATCCTCCTGTGAAACGGAATTGGGTCGGCGCGACCGGGGAGGTACCTTCCGCTCACATAATACCGCCGTAAAGCGACATCTTCAGCGTCGCGTTTCGTGCGTTTTGTGAGTAGACGGTGGCCCATTGGGGGAGGGAGTTATGTGGATGTTCATGGGCGTCGGTAGTCGTAAAAAGGCAATCGGTGCTCGTGTGCCCCCTATCTTATAAAAAAAATGTGTATAAAACTAATTTCAGAGGACACTACACTCAATGGCACATTGTTCTATTGCCAAATTTTGTGGGTGAAAGCCATAGTGATAATATAGATAGAGAAGGTAGACCAGCCCTAAACGCGTCCGTCTAAGTCGAAAGCGACAGCAAACGTAGCTCACTCTCTGTCTCTTTTTTATTAATTTCTCTCTATGCGAGATTAAATAGACAAAGATAGTAATGCTTTCTAATCTTCCTTGTTTACAAACTAACGCGGACACTCGCCGTTATAGGCCTGTCTGGGGCTTCCCTTCTATATCTACGCCATAGTACGTAGCCACCTTTCGTGTTTTAACCGAGTAACATTTGTTAATTTGTGCTGCATGCGCTCTTATATGGCCGTTGTTAGTAACGTATAAGCATCATTCATTCATTCACAAACGAGAGGTTACCTGAACATCAGCTGCTGGCGAGTCATGACACTGCTCTGACTCCATGACTTGTACGCTTTCTTAGCTGACTCCAGCGCTGCATTCAGTTCACTGCGCGTCGCCTCCGGTACCCTGAAAGTAAAATGAATATTTTTGTAGAAACATTAAAAAATGGACCATTGGACCGACGAGGCAGGCGGGCAACACATCGGCATAGTAATTGTGCGGATGTTGATGGGCGTCGGTAGTCAGAAAAATACTCCGATTACTCGTTTGTTACCTCCCTGTAATATACAAACAAAGTGTTAAACAAAAATAAGACGTGTATAGAATTACTATTCTAGTTAGGTAAAACTGTGGGTACTACAAAAAGGATAACAGTAATTACAATAAAACTACTTTTAGGGATTCTATCGCGGTTTATTTAATTATTTAACCAGCCCGACGTTTCAGAAGCTTTACAGCAACCGTCACGGGTGGACTGGGACGACAGATGTCCTGATGTTATAACTTGTTAAAAGTACCCAAAGAATTATAATTTTAGTAGGTCCGATAAACAGTACTTGTTATATCTCGAGGTGTTATGTTTACTCTTTGATTTGATTATGTTTACCACTGGGCCCATTTTAGGGGGTGGATTACGCGGGTGAAGCCGCAAATGATCGCTAGTATATATTAGGTACATATACGTGCCTAGTACTTGGTACAATTTTCACACGCGTAGCGTAACGGCGATGAATCCGTCAGCCATTTGTACATTCAACGCGAGTTAGCATTTGTAACAATACAGCTTTTGTCAACTCATTGTATGTTCGCATGTAAATGTCGATTGACCTTCTAGGTAAAGTCCAATTTTTAAACAGTTGCACGTCGAACTAATTTGCAATACAAATTAAGGCGTGCTCTAAATAATTAGAAATTGACAAAATTGATGTAGTTTGCTGCAGACCGGTGGGGAAATTGTAGGAGAGGAAAGGAGGGCGCCATGCATCTGCATAACAATTACGCTATTCTTCATGGACGACGGTGTTGATCAAGTGGCTCTGACTTTGGAGCCACGGGCTCAAACGATGTGGCTGATAGCGAGTTGCGCCGCTGCTGCAGATTTTTTTTATAGTATATTGTGTCAGACGCGTCATTTTTTTATAACTATTGACATCCACTTAATTGTTATGCTGATGTGTTGCCCACATTTTCTCCTCTCGTCCAGTGGGGCACCGGCGAAACGCAACTTTACGACGATATCACGATGCAATTCATTCTATAAACTTTCATATGCCTTCATAAGAAGTTACTAAAATTTTGACCCTTTAGTTCCGCTATAAATTGCTAATTGTACATAGTAACAGACGCCAGAAATATTCTTTGACATATCTACCACTAAAATCGTTTATGCGCATTTGACACACCCACGTAAATCTACATAATATATAACAGGTTTTAAAATACCAGCAAGTTCGCGACCGCCGGCGAGTAATTGACGAAACGAAACTATGTTATAGGAATATTTTTATAAAATGTAACGATAAGTGCGGCATATACAGCTCAAATGATTGCATAAAATTTGTGTCATCTTATTTAATTGAACATATCTATCTTTAAGAAAAGTATGTAATGAAGATATTCTTAAGCAGTGTCGTCCTAGCCGAATTTCGGCAACGGCGGCCATCTTTGTAGACGACAAGCTTTATAGGACATATAATACAGCAAAAGTGTGTGCGTAGGCACACGACCGGAGAGAAATCAGGCGCAGGACCGACAGCTGAAAGTGCTGTCCGAAGTACGGGGGCGCAAGACCGCCAATTTACCGACTCCGGACTGTTGTTAGAAATTTAAAAATCCCAATAGCACTTTGGTCCGACCCGAGACTCCAACCCAGGATCTCACGACTGTGATTGACACACTCACCACTAGACCACGAGGCAATAATTTTCTATATAAACGTTAGCATTATATAACTATACTCATTGGAAAGCCCTATTTTTTTTTCATTTATCAAACATAGAACATTATTCTACATGATGTTCTGTCCCGATTTCAAAATTATAATCATTACAGTAATTATCAAAAACGGAGAACATCTGGCTTATTAAAATTAATATGTGTCATTTTGATAAGATCCTAACATGTTTGCTGAATAATTTTATTGATGCACGATATCTGCGTATATCACACCTATTATCTTCATGTCAACAAATGTTTTCATATGATAAATGCTGAGATATTTACAATTTCGTGTCATCTTATGTAATGGAGCACGTTTTTAATAAAATAATGTAATAAAGATGTTTTTGAATAATTTGTAGTTTATCTTCTTCCCCTCCTGATGAGGAGACTTATATAAATAGCAAAGTCCCCAAAGGCTCTCCATCGATATGTGATCAGTTAACTCAAAATCTTTCTGAACTTCTTTCACCCTTGAATAGAGCTATTCCCGAGGAAGATTTTAGAGTTTAAAATTTTTACCCATGGATAGAAAAAATTGTTGTATTTCATGTCAACATTGCACTCATAGTGCTGATTTGATACACACACAATTTAATCCTTGGACAACAATCTGTTACTTGCAATATTTGGAGCATTTTTTGTCAACTACCAATTCGGCATTAGCAACCTTTTAACTGAATTGTGGCAGAACATTTATAATTAC
Source organism: Eumaeus atala (assembly GCA_017140195.1). NCBI lineage: Eukaryota > Metazoa > Arthropoda > Insecta > Lepidoptera > Lycaenidae > Eumaeus > Eumaeus atala. The sequence goes on along the minus strand of JAFELO010000012.1, from coordinate 891,028 downwards.
AATATACATATAAGTAAAATATAGTAAGATTACTCTGTGAATGTATATAAAAATGGCTCTTACCTATTTTGCAGATTTTTTTTGAAAAAAAAAATATGCAGAACGAGTTCTGCATACTAATGTTAACAACATTACAAGAAAGCCATATATTACCTTCCAATAACTTCATTTGTGGCTGGATTTGTGAGCTCGATCCATTTATTTGTTTTAGAGTCAACAAATTGTCCGTCAATAAATAGTTTAGTAGTGGGTGCTGAACTACTGTATGATCGGAACAGCAGCGGAGACTAAAACAGAATGTGTTAATTAATATTTCACCAATTTATTATTAACATATAACATTAATGTATAAACTGAAATGTAATCATTTCTTACATTATAGTATGTAGAAAGGTATAATAGCGTGCATATTTTATGAATATTTCTTATAACATTATTATTCCCAGTAGGTACATAATACTTTTATGTTGTGAACAATAACCTACAACATATTATAATATGAACAATATTTCAAATAAAAGCAAAAAGATAACATTTTTGGAAATAACTTCCACTGAGAATTTAAATAGTTGTTTATTTAACAACTATTCACTTGAATAACATTTTATTGTTGAAAAATTGAAGGAGTCAAATTGTTTGTATACAATTGAGTAAAAAAAATGTGAATTATTGAGCAGATGATGAAACTGCAAATCAAAAATATTCAACTGCGCAGCAAAAGTGCAAAAAGTTTGAATAATGTACGCAGTTTAAATACCAAATTACTTGACGGTGTATGTGTTTGCCTTATATTCTCAATAAGCTAGAAAAACAAGTGTTATTTATGCAGTTTATTATTCAAATGTTAGGCAAAAAGAATCGTTTTTTAAATCCAAGGAAACCTACACAGTTTATTTGTGCTAAAACTATGAAAATAAATAATGAGTTTGAGTAAAGTAACAAAACTTACTTCAGATTTAATAATTTTTAACATAGTCGATGCCATGATGTTTGATACCTGCCGCGTTTGTTGCCGACTGAGATATTACATTATTGTCATCAAGATTGGGGGTCTAGTTCACTGATAAAAATACGATGTTATTATTTGACCTTGAATGATAAATTTAAATTCAGAATTTATAAAATCTAAATACCGATGCAAGGTTGCTAGGCTGAGTTCCTGTAATTCCCTAGTCTTTATATGTACAATTTAACAACCCGGTAAAAATGAATACATTTAAAATTATTAAATTAAAGTAAATTTTAAATAAAATAATTAGACAGAAAAGGGAGGTAATAGACGTGCATTACATCAGACAGGTCTATGACGGCGAGCATCCGTCTCGGTTAATAGAGGAGGAAGATGTGAAACGCTATCTTTGTCTACCTTGTCTAGCTTTGCGCATTGTGCTGAGAGAAATTAATGAAAAAAGAGAGACAGAGCGGTTTGTAGCAGCCGGAACCCCTATTTGGGGGAAGGATGAAAAGGCACCAGTATAGTAAATTTGCTGATATGCTTGGGCATCAATAGACGTAAAAAGGCTACGATTTCTCGTATGTCCCTCAATAATATTAAAACACCTAATCATGTTTTGCCAATTACAGTGTAATCTTAAGCTAATAAATAAACAATTTAAAAAGTGATCTCACCGAATTATATTTACAAAGCCTATGATTGAACTTGAAATTGAAATTTTCATTTAAGGATTTCTTTTTGATTTTAGAATCTATTTTCTTTAGATATTTGTAATACTGGCACCTATTGTTATATGTATTCTCTGAAACAATTCGGCAAGTATAATTCGATATAAATTTGGACGGTACCAGCCAAGGTAACTGTGGACGAATCCTTCCATGCGTTCATTTCTCCAAACTACAACTTTGTTACATTACTTAACTAATGTATGGATTCAACAAATAAATGTTTCACTCTTATTTTGATTCAAAAAACGTAATTGAAAACAATGAAATCTTTATTGATAAAAATCTCTTAACTTTTTAATTACAAACCAAAAATTAAAGTCCTATGTATTTCGTAAAAGTGTATAACATAGCAACACTATTTATGTGTCAGCCGTCATCTATGAAATGTCAAAACGCTGTCACTAGCGGTAACGTTTCATTACGATGAAAGATACATCTTTTTCATACAACAATCATTAAAAGTATATTACAAATTTTATATATTTAAATAATGCTGGACCAGTTATTATAAAATTATTTAAGCCGTATTTGCATTATTTATTGCTCATTTTATGATATACAGTAATTATTGTATATTAGATGATTTTATCACCGACAAAGCGTATAAAGTAACGTTATATACAGAATAAAAAAAAAGGAAAAAGTTCGGAAAAGGTTCAGAACACTTTAGGCTTCTGGCATAAATTGGAAAACCGAATAAAAATATATTTCATCTTTTTTGTGTATAAATCTTATGCTTTGCGTAATACGTGTAAGTGTAGCATTTCAAACGTTGTTTTAAAACTTTAATACGTATGAGTACACGTAGATTTTAATGAATAACCTCTTTAATTTGAATATCATGTTGATTTTTGAGCGATCTACATTTAAGCACAGCCCAGTTTACGGAACATGAGTATTATGCTACTGTGAGGTATATTGGAATTTGGATTGTTAGTAATAATCGCTAAGTATGTACTGAAAAGATAATGACATTAGTTATGCACTTTTTGATTAGCACCATTAATTAACTGAGTAGGTATACAGTATATAAAACAAAATTGAATAATTTTATATTGAATTATTATATTAAAGCATACAACTTTATGTACTCTAAATATCCGGTAGGGTTGCCGAGGCAGTCACAAAGGCCCCATTGAAGATTTGAACAGCGACCACTGTTGATAAGCGAACACTTGAACAAATATTGAAGGTTTAATAGGTAGTCAATGATTTGAAACGACTCTATGTTACAAGAGATAGATTTGTTCGTGCCGTAAAACATAATATAGTTTACGAAATATAACATCTTGTTGACTTTTGATCCCCATAAACAAAACATTCTCTTAGACATATGTGGTTTTTTTGTTGATTACGCGGGCAAACGTATTTATGAGCCTTCGCTGGCCCTAGGTGGGTTCCAGTGTTGCGTGGGGCTCGCGGCACATTATAGTGCTAATACCCACAGAAACCACGGCGAATGCCATCAGTGACGCCTTTGGTGAGGTGCCCCGGAACACCAAATCATCAGGGCACCTCGACGGCTAATCAGCCCCCTAAGGAACCCACCAACTTAGTGACAGTACAATGGGGTGAGGTTCCCATCCTTGAGGTTCCCTACAGAACCGACACCACCTCCACAGAAGCGTTCCGGCACCACAGGACAACCCCACCAACTTTGGCACAGTGCAATAGCGTGAGGTTATCCTCATCGACCCTCGCCCCTTGCGCCTCGCGCTCTTTAGTCTGTTCTTATAAGAGGAGTACAAAGTGCGACTCTTCCTTCTGGTCTTTAGTACCATCTTCTTATAGGAGGGGTACGAAAAGCAGCTTCCCTCGATTAAATTGGCTTCGCCTGGTGTCTGGTTTACCACAGGCAGCTGAGTCCAACCGCCACGACAAGGCTTTAACTATGGTGGGAAGTTACTACAACCGCCAGGTTACAACACCTGGTTACAACTTGTAGTATTTCTATGGCAGAGGAGGCAAAAAATAGACATGACTATGCATTCTATTTTTTTTTTGTTGACGCGCGGAAACGCATTTACTTGGCCTTCCCTTACCCTGGGTCCAGTGGTGTGTGGAGATTGCGGCACATAATATAGTGCCGAATACCAACAAATTCCACCGCGGGTGCCACCAGTGCCGCCTTTGGTGAGGTGCCCCAGAACAGCAGATCAGGGCATTTCGACGGCAAGTCAGCCCCCGAAGGGACCGACGCCACCTCCACAGATGGGGTTGTCCCGCACCACAGTACAACCCCACTGACTTTGGGACAGTGCAATGGGGTGAGGTTCCCATCCTCGCCCCTTGTCCCGTGCGCAAAAGCGCCGCCTTTTTTTGCTGCATGCCGTTGCAATGTCATTGATTTCTTTCCAAACATTTTATTTTTCTCTGTTTTTTTAAGATGTGCTCGGCACTCTTTGACACTCCGAATACGCTATCTGGATTATGGCCCCCCTAGGACCCGCGCCCCCGTGATTTTCTCTTCTGCTAATTCTTGTGATATGTGGAAAGTCATTGCGACTTTCCTCTAATCTGCCGATTGGCAAAAAAAAATTTTAACGGATAAGATTCTTTGTAGTTAAGGCTGTTAAGCTCGCAGGGCGCACCAAAGTGGAGCAGTCCGGCGGAAGCGGGCGAGGAGTCGACCAGCATAGCACAAGCTATTCGCTACGGCCGCGGCCCGCGGTGACCGATAGCTCGGTTACCGACCCTCTTATCAGCGACGAACGTACTCGCCTGTACTTCATATCACACTTCTTGATCCCTTTGCTGTGCTAGGCTTTGCATGTGACTTAACGCGTGGACTGTTGTATATCACTATTATTATTTAGTATTGTGTCTATCATTACAATAAAATTATTTTTACGTGTATAATATGTATATGTAATAAATATGTAATAGAACCTAGCCCGACGTTTCAGAAGTCTTACAACAACCATTGTCACGGGTGGACTGAGATAACTGTTTAGATCATTACTGCATTTTATCCAAATCGGACTGAAAGGAGGTGAACCCCAGTGTAACCTCTGGGTAAACCTCTCGATCGAATAACACTGGCATCAAGTGATTGATTGCCTTGCTTTGTGTACTGGGTGGAAAGATCTTGCAAATATTATATTAATGGTCACCGATAGTTGCCGATAAGACTTCGATCGAGATCAAGTGATCGATTTGGGTTTATAAATGCAAAGTATTCCAAAAAGAAAAATATATTTTTTTCAGACTAATATGTTTTTCTGGTTATTCCAGATAATACCAAATTCCTGCCAGAGCCCATGTTTTGTAAATCATGTCTATAGTTCAAATATTTGTAATTCTGAATATGAAATCTGTGGAAAGTGGGTGCATACTTCAGTACGGTCCGTATTTATAATACTAGTAGGATTTAAAATTTAGTTAACTGAATTCTATAGTCCGTAGATATAGAACAAGTTTTTTATAAGGTATATGAACATAATGTGCACACCATAAGAGTGTTAACAAACTATACACTAAAACCTTCATCGTGAATCAATCTATCCACGAGTGAAAACCGTATGAAAATTGTGAGGAAATCGATCACGTACATACAGACAGCTTTTGAGGACTTCTCTGATCCGGATCTGAACTTATGCAGTGGAAGCGAAGAGAAACCCAAAGCAGCTTCATCGGATAGCTGTTGGGGACTTTGTTTTATAACACGTATTGATAGATACTAATTAATGTATTGAGTATCTTTTCAGTAATAGGATAAGATTCAACATTTATCTTAGAGATAAGTAAAGAAATCAGGCACAAGACCGTCAGCTTAACGTACTCCATGAGGTGGTTATCATCATCATCATTATCAGCTCTTAATGGGTCCACTGCTGGACATGGGCCTCTTTCAATGAACGCCAAGATGGCATCCATCCCGGATGAGCTACTGCACGGAGATCGTCTTTCCACCTGGTGAACGGTCGGCCAACACTTCGTTTTCCTAAACGCGGCCTCCACCCTAGAACCTTATTGTCCCATCTGCCATCTGATCTTCCGAATGTGTAACCAGCCCATTGCCACTTCGGCGAGCCTATTCTTTGCGTGATATCGGAAGCTTTAGTTCCCTGCCTTCTGTTCTGACTTCTTTACGAATTCTATCGGACAAAGAAACGCCCAACATAACACGTTCAATAGACCGCTGTCTACCGCAAACTTCGCGGACCAGTCCTAAATTAAGAGGCCAGGCTTCGGGCCCGTAGGTCATCACGGAGAGAACGTATTGGATGAAGACTTTTGTCTTCAAGCTCCGCGGTAGAGCTGGGTATTAGAAATTAAAAACCCAATACCAATTCCTGGTATTGAACCAGGGACCTCACCATTCGTCGTTAAACACACCGTAAGACGAGGCAGTCAGTCAAGACGAGTGAATACGACACGACGATGATGAGTGGATTGTACTTAACTAAATAAGTACCAACTATTTAATGATCACTTGTGGCTCTCTCACGGTCATCCCGATCCCAAATTAATATTTATTATTATTTGCTCAACAACGCATTCAACACTGTTGAAAGTTCAGTTGAAAACTGAATGTGGAGCGCATAGCTATTTATATATTACAGAGAGACAAACGAGAAGTCTGAGCCCACTGATGCCTATTAACACCCGCATAATGCGTTGCCCACCATTCTTCTACCAGTGGGCCAAAGGCTACTCAGAAACTGTAAGCGCGACAGCGCAGCCGTCACTTTACGGTGGTATCATGTAAGGAAGAGGTACCTCCCCGGCCGTGCCGGTTAAATTCGGTTACTGTGCAGCATGGCACTACCTCTAACTACTAAAAGGTATGAATACACCAGACCAATATTTACTAAAAACATTATAAAAAAAGGTCCCAAAAGTGATTGTATGTGATGGATTTCCTCAAAATTACTGAACGGATTTTCATGCTATTTTCATCAATGGATAAAACGACTCTCGAGGACAGTTTTAGTGCCGGCACAATATGACTGCAATATAGCATGGCAGTACCTCTTCTAAGCACGGCACTACCGTTATAAGCATGGCACTAGCTCTTACTAAGCATGGCAAATTTACAGCTCGTATCGGACATAATAATACCTCTTACTAAGCACGGCACTGCCGTTATAAGCATGGCACTAGCTCTTACTAAGCATGGCACTAACCTTATGTCAGTAACTCTTGTTTTTGATTGACTAATGATGCCACCAGTACAGTCACCATGACTCGGTCAAGCAGGACAGTAGACGTAAACAATACGTTACGCGTGAGCACGGTCTATAATTATTCCGCTATCGCTGGTTACATTACAATTGCCACGGCCGTATCTGGTGTGCTGTGTGTTGACACCGGCTGAGTGATGGTCACGTTTTATACCATTCTGTTAAACACACCTAAAAGGATTTTGTTGAGGTTTTTTTTCAGTATTTCGCTCAATGTAATATTTCTGACGTATGCATGTGTGTATGTAGATTTCTTCCATTGTATCGCCTGTACGATAAAATGGATTAGAAATAAATTACTAACATACGTTATGGGAATATTTTCAACGCTCCGATATGGTTAGAGATTTGGAATAATGCAAGGAGTAAAAGTTGTAGGGAATTTTATGAGCCTCTATAAATGTTTTCCTACAGTGCATTGTTTCCGAGGTACAAGTGAAAACCGGCTTCCTCCATTAGCACCTACTAACATCAGCCTGAACAGAGTCCTGAAAAATGACTTGTTCCTGGTCACTTTACCTCTTTTATATAGTATTGGTGGACAGACAGTCTCTAGCGTTGCGGATGTCTGTGGACGTCGGTGATCACTATCTATCACGTTACCCAACTGCTCGTTTGCCCCTCATGCTATAAAAAAATGGAGATACTACACTAATTTTTAAATGGGCTCTTGCTTATAAAATATACGGCGATATTCATCCGTAACAATGAACCTGACGCCAAGATGGAATTAAACGATTACCCGCTCATGCCGGTCCGTTTCGGTGAGCCAAAAGAAATGCACCACTTACAACTTGTATAATACGCTAACACGTTTATCGAGTAACCGATTATTTGCGAAATACTTTTTCGTGAGGAAATGTGTACATTGTAGTTAATTTACTAGATAGGACGTACTTAAGGCTGGATACTTATATCCAGGATATTCATTATCATATATTTTCCATGACATACGAAACGAGCAGTCGGGAAGCAACTGCAAGGATAAAGGAGGGGCGGACTTTATTCGCAATATTCCACTGGACTCTGACAACTTACGAATTGCAACAGAATAGCCACAACGGGCCGCGCATAGCAGCTGGCCCTCATCTAGCTGCCCTCACTTTTCTTGGCTTATATAAGTCATTGCAATCTTGTACTGTATTTCCTTTTCATTGGAGAGGGAAATTGGAATTGCTTCCTACTCTTCCTATCGTCTTCCGATTAAATTCGTTGCGGGTACTTCCCTAGGGCTTCCTGCGATCATATCACAGGGTCATTGTGATTTCCACTGTCGATCCTGGTAACTCAGGAGTAGCAGTGGTGGAAATGAGTGGTGGATCAAGGCCGTAAAAAAAAATAGCCACCAATTGTTACCTACAATTTAATTAAAATAAAAGGAATTACCAAGTGATAGTTTATGACAATGGTTAGCAATACAGTTTTTTTAATTAGGGCAGTGTTTCAATTAAAACTCCCGGCTGCAACTTATACATATGTATGTATGTACATACATG
>JAFELO010000012.1:840601-875352 GCA_017140195.1 Eumaeus atala | reverse complement strand
TTGATTGGGGAGCTCATAATAGTGCTATATCAGGAGGCGACGCAGATAACAGGTCGTTGACACCGGCTACCGCGTCAGAAATGTCGCAATCAATTTTAGTTTTTAACTACATTAATCATTTGTTTTAATGAAAAATAAACAGAAGTACCCATGTTTTATAGGAAGTAATTGCTCCTTGATCCGGTGGTCCGACGACCTGGTCAAGATCGCGGGGAGCCGCTGCATGGCAGTGGCTTGTGACTGTGACTCTGGGGGCGGCCTATGTCCGACGGGGGACGTCTTCAAGCTGGTGCAGCTACTGATGAAAAATCGCTGCATAGCAATCGATTCGGGCGAGCATGATGGTGGTAACTGTCGGACAACCGCGTAAGGTTGTGGCTTTGCCAAGTTTTCAAATGATTTGTCGCTCTCGATTTTTTTTATACTATAGAGGGCAAACGAGCAATCGGAACGTTTAAGGACTTGCGACGCCAATGAACATTCACATAATTGCTATGCCGATGCGTTGCCCTCCTTTTCTCCTCCTTCCAATGGGATACATGTTTGACGTAACTGAGAGTCTTCAGTTCTCAATCAAGAATCTCAATTGCGTCATCTTAGTTCTGCGTGTATCTAAGAGCGTCGGCGGGCCATTATGTTAACTGTCTGCACAAAAGAAGCAGAACTTTAAAAACACATAATGAAACTGTATAGATTTTTATTTAAGAGATCGTTGATGTTATTGAATAAAGAAAGTCATATAATTTCGTAATAAATTTAAAAAGTAACCTACACAGGTTACTGCTTTCGTGTTTTGGAGATACTATGATAGTGATTTTTTAGGAAACGCACGCACACTGACACCTGAAACAGCGACAGATAAGAGATGAGAATGTCACCATCACATCTGAGAAGTGGTTATGTTACGACATAACGTCTCTTTGTAAACGTACGTTGTAGCTAGACTAATTTTGATAGAAATTCGATACGCATATAGTTAAAGACCAGAGTTCAAACATATACAATTTTAGACGCTGTAGTCGCGAGTAAACAACTAACTTATATATAACACACGTCTCTATAAGATAATTCTTACGTGCCAACATAAGTATAGAGAAGCCAACACACGATTTTTAAACCTAAAAACGACCTATGTGTAAGGTCTCTTACTCGTAGAAGTTTATTAATACAATAGGGAAAGACAAACCCAGGAGCACTTGCTTAAACATTCACGCTATCATTCACACTGTCATTCACGCTATCATTCACACTATCATTCACGCTATCCCCATTTCGTTAAACAAATGTCTATGAGGTATTTTATTTCCATTACATGTGTATTCATTTTCCGGCTGCCTCGTGGTCTAGTGGTTAGCATGCTGTCACAGACGTTTGGTCCCAGGTTTGAATCCCGGGGAGGTCTAAACAAAAAGTGTTGTTGGGATTTTTGAAGTCGTGAAGACGGCTGTGTTATAACGTTATACTTCGGATATATATACAGGTCCTGCTGCTGATCTCTCGGTCGTGTCGGATTGCCGTCCCATCGGCATTGGTACATTAGGTCAGAGGTGCATTCGGAGCCTTTTGATAAAATACAGTCGCCCATAAAAATCAGCACAACCACTAAGCCGATTCGTTGTTCTCCACAACCTCACGTGTACTGCGTGAAACGCTACACCGAAGTTGTCACTTTACTTAGCGGTATTATGTGAGCGAGAGCCACTTTCAGGGTCGCATCGGCCCAATTCCGTTGCAATGCAGCAGGCACCTCTTACGGGAACTAGTTTACTTCTTAAGGAGTAAAGTGCAATTTAAAAAAAAACTAGGTCAAGTTGAAAAGTAAGTAAAGAGTTACGTACAGCACTTTTCAACTTGCGTAATCGGCTTTGTTCAAGCGTACCGTCTATAAATCGTTTGTTTTCCAATTACAACTTTAGAATTGTGTCGGAACCGCAAAAACTCTTCTTGCCTTTCAGAATTTTTTCTAGAACTGACACTGTGCAGTTAACCCAGTCATGGATATCATACAGTGCGATAGGTCTTTGCAATATGTCGTTTTAGACCAAAACTACTCGTATATTTTGATATATTGTCCTGATGTAAACCTGACTGACATATACATCAACGCACATTCGAAACTATTGTAGCGTGACACTTGAAATTTGTTACAGAATTCCTTTCATGATGTACGTGACCATTGAGAAATGCTTTTTAGAAAGGCAACCCCTAAGGGAGTGAACAGGTGAAACCCAGTGCTAGTTACTAATAAAAATATTGAACAATCTAACCTAAATATCTAGTGCCTAACCTGAAATATAAAGGACGTATCAGTGGTTCATTTAAAATGCGTGAACGGGTACATCTAAGTACAATACGGAATACGTACTTTCCTGAATGCACTGGCGAGGAAGAAAAAGAAAACCTTTATCACGCCCCTACAGTAATATAAAGAAAATTTACTCTTTCTATCTTTACTAAATTATATGTCCATCTCCAATTCAGTTGACCTCGTTTTCGTGACGCATTCACCAGCACATTCTCCAAGTCAAGCGTGCGTTAAGGGACTTCCTTACGCTTGAACTGACTTAATTCAATAAAACTCTAATATATTATATTTATTGCACACTCACGTCCAAGTTACAGATTATTTTTTATTAGTTTATGTAAAGCTAATAAACTAAAGAACTTTTCAGACTGAGTTGAAAAATCATTTTTGCATTTAATAGCTCCGGAGGCCGGTGGCCGCGGAGTTTTATGGGCTATTTAACATCAAGAAATTATAACAATTTACGCCCAGAGGAGCAACCGTGACTTTTATTTCCTATTTACATTTAAACTAAAACGACTCATGCATAAAATAGCATCATATTTTATTAATGATCGATGAGGCGACCATTTTCAGAATATAAAAGGTTAAACAGTCTGTCGGAGCACATAGACATCAGCATTATTGTTATGCAGATATAAATATATTATATTATCATAAGCCGCTCGAAGTGCGACAGCATAGCGGTCACTTTGCAAATGGTCAGGTGACAGAGGGATTAACACCTAAGCTCGTGCCATCAGTCCCTCCCACAAACTATCTTATCTACTAGACAGACGACATTTATCTAAGTACAGAATATTAATCAATATGGTCATTATTTTCCTTAAAGACTTACCAAGCACTCAAGTATCCATCTCCACGGTTTACGGAACAAAACGCAGCTTATGGGAAATTGCTCAAGTCTCTGTTCTCCAATACGATCGTAAAATCGCATAACTCCAAATAGAGTTCTTGGTGGGCTGAAGAAGGAAAGATAAATGGAGGGGCCTTTCAGTGGGTTATCATCGGGCTGCCGGATCAAGTGAGGTAAACTGCTTCCAGGGTTTGCGGAACGAAACACAGTGTCTGGGTGATTGTTCAAGTCACTGTTCTCCAGTATGAACGTGGAATTGTGGAATTAGGCAACTCTATTTAAATGTGCCTTCATTAATCTATTTCCCCCTTTTCAGGGGGCCTGGGGCTACCACTGGATTGTAAGCCGCGTCGCGTTATAATACACACAACTATGACATTAATTACATTAAAAGATTTGATATCATTTAGTAAAAAAGGTTTTCAACTATTTCTACTTTGTTGTGTTACAAAGGATTGATAAACAGTATGTAGATACAAAAAAAATATGTGTTCACTGAAATTGTTAAGTGTAATTCTAAATGTTATTATAACGTTCACCTAGAACCTATTATATATTTATAGGTACTCAATATTCATTGATTATTCCTTTTTTTTATAGGATAAGGGGCAAACGAGCAGGTGGTAGGTAACTACCGCCTCGCATAGACATCCGCATGACCCGAGATTATGCAGGCGCGTCGCCGTCCTTTAAGATGGGAGTAAGCTCTTTTCTTAAAGAACCAGAAATCGTATCGGTTCGGAAATACCGACGGTGACGGCTGTTTCCATATCGAAGTTGTGCGCCCTACCGCGCGCTTGAAACGCATTGTTGTAGACTTTCGGACATCAAGGTGGTGACGGTGAAACTTAGAGTTCTGCCGTGATGTCCGTGAGTATTCCGCTTCCGGAATTCCGCTGCTGGTATTAATCCGAACAACTCCTCGGAACACTCCCCCTTCTAGATGCGGTAGAAGGTGCAGAGCGAGCCAACATCTCTTCGTAATGCCAAAGGATCAAGCTGCACGGAAACAATCTGGCCGTCAACGATTCGAGTCGGTTTACGTTAATTACGGTCAAATGGGGCGAGTTGATAGTTGGGGGCACCAGCCCAAAGGTGACAGCAGTGCTCCATATGCGGTCGGACCTGCGCCTTGTATAATTACAGCCGATGATGTGGCATGAAGTAATGCTTCGCCTTATTGAGCAGACCCAGCTTCTTGGAGAAATGACTGCAGAATTGAACGTTGCTCGATATGTCGACTCCAAGAACCCCGATACTAGTTGAGGCCTATAGGGGGTTATTTTTGAACCGAGGAGATACGGATAAGGGTTTTTTTTACCGGTAACCGCGCAAAGTTGTATCTTTTTGAGGTTGAATTGGACTGAATTTTATCGGCTCCATTCCGAGACTTTCGTCAATAAGGACTTTACTTCAGACACAATTTGGTTCCGATACTTGGTGACGTTTTCCCGGGAAATATTGGTGCGGCCCGTGTATAGTGCATTATCGGTACTGTCATCTGCATAACAATGAATGCCGCTGGTTTGTTGCATATCATTGATGTGCAGAAGAAACAGCGTGGGAGACAGAACGCACCCTTATGGAACACCAGCATTGACAGATTTGAGGTCCGAGCATGCACCGTCGACGACGATCTGTCAAAAAATTAGTGATCCAGTCGCATAGTTATCCAGGCAGTCCGTAAGATGGAAGCTTCGAAAGGAGCGCTTTATGCCAGACCCGATCAAACGCCTTCGCTATATCCTGACTAACGGCCAGTGCCTCCATCTTGGTCTCAACTGCCTCCGCCCACCGGTGCTTTAAGTAGATCAATAGGTCGCCAGCCGAGCGTCCCTGACGGAAACCGTGTTGTCGGCCGCTAATTATTTGGTGTTACTCTAAATAACACAGGAGCTGGCAGTTAATTATGGTTTACATAATTTTGAAGAACAAAGGGGGTTATCGCAATAGGTCGGTAGATCGATGGATCCGAGCGTTCACCTTTTTTAGGGATCGAGTGCACCAAAGCCGTCTTCCAAGAGCTTGGGACGACGCCAACAGACTAGGAGTATTGGAAAAGACGCGTCAACACCGGTGTCAACTCCGGAGCTCATATCCGCAGCACAATCTACGCGATGCCATCGGGCCTACTCGACTTATGGATGTTCAAGGAGGGTAGCGTTTTGCGCACATAACTCTGCCGAAACTCAATATCCGACATTGAGTGTTCACACCGCTGGATCCAAAGTAGAGTTAGTAGGACACAAATAAAAAAAAAACAAGGAGCCCAGAAGATCGGCTTTCTCTTCTGCGGCATAGGGCAACGAGTCATCGTTCCGGTGCAGAGATGGTAAGGATGGCTGAGCATAATTCCCTAGGACAACCTAGGAAAATTGGCGAGGGACCAGAAAGAACGAGTTCCTGAAGGAACGGCGAACTAACCTCAAGCCAATTCTGCCGATGTCATCGGACTTTGCCGCAGCAATAATTCTTTTGTAGGACCTGGAAGCGTGATTAAACTTCTTTTTGAATGAACTGGTTTTTTCATCCTGGTACGCTGTCGCAAAAGAAAAGGACCGGTAGCACTGTTGCATATGGCGCAGCGCCAGTCTGCATGAGCGATTGAACCACGGCAGTGATTTACCTAGACCAATTCTTTACGGCATTTAAGCATTATATTAAAAATTTAAAACTTTTAAATGATAGCATATATTAAATATATGAAGACGAAATGTCACTCACTGATGAGTCATGAAATCTCAGAAACTGGAACACCTACGAACGTTAAAGTTGGTAGGTAGGTTCCTTTTATGGGTGTCTGCATCTACTAGGAACGAACTTTGCGAAATTCCGCTCCTATGGATGCGTTCTTGGGGGGTGAAGTACGCGGGTGAAACCACAAGGGGAACCCTAGAGCAAGGGCAAGTTAAGTTGCCTTAAATTATCTAAAGCTTACTGACACCAAGTTGACAAAGTAAGTTTTTTTAAGTGAAAAGAAAGTAGAAGCACCGTACGCTAGTACTTAGCGTACTGAACAGTTTGTCGTGCGGTTCTCGCTCATGATTAGAGCGATTCCTGGGTAAGGTTTTAGTGACCTTCGACATTATGCTCCGTCTTACTTACGACCATTTTTCGCTGGATAATGTTGTTTGGTTGTGACGATACCGAATATTGAATTTTGTCAGCCATAAGAGCGCTAGTACCTTTTATATTTTATCTCCTTATATCCCTACGGTGAAACGTATAAATGGCTTTTTGTTAGTTTTAATTATTATATTATTGTAAATTCAATTAGCTGTACGTTTTTCAAATAAATCAAATAAAATAAATATTTCTTTGGCCCCTGTTATTCATGCGCGAAGCCCGTGGCGTGCAGCTAGTGACTAATGAAAACAATATGTTGATGTGTACCATATTAACATCGTAACCCATGCATAATATATGTAGAGTTTCTGATTACACCCAATACATCGTTTCTTTTCCTCTCACTAACTTACTAGGTATGTGTACGTTAAAATATTAACATTCAAATAGAAGTAACTTCTCCGCTCGTATTGGCCATTGGAAACTCACAAACTACACGACACACATAGCTGTCTATATATATATATCACGTCTATATGTATCATGTGTATACACGGCATGTGGTCAGGAGCTACCCGGCCGTGCTGGCCTAATTTAGCTAATTGCAGCATGGCACTGCCTCTTACGCCCAATACCATAACGCACACTGCAGCTGGTGGTATCGTTCGTTATGAGCACGTAGATAGCGTCAAAGAGTTAAAATAAGTGCAATGTTCTCATAACAAGGCTTCACTCGGGTTCGAGGTGACAAATACAACATATAGCTACAAAAAAAACGCGCGATAATGTCATTGATTTACAAAAATACCCAGAAACACAGTCAGCGTCTCAAAACTGTCCGTGCAAAAGATGTGCACAATGTAAAGTTATACACTCTAATAGTACTTAAAATCGGATGCGTATAGGCGAATAGGACTTTGCTAATTTTTACACACATTCATAGTTCACATTCTTTGATTTTGTAATTTGTCTGATTACTATTAAAATTATGAGCAGGGGAGAATCATTTGGTAACAATCTATAATCCGGAAAATGTGGAAAATCGGCAACAAACCTACAAGTCATTACAACAACAACAACACATATCTTCACGCCAACTCCTACAGACAACAGAATGCTATACACCACGATCCTAATGTACCCGCCTTGCCTTCTCCACACTAATTATTCTCTTTATACAGACAGGTCGGTTGCGAAGATTCCTGGCACGACCTTCGGACTGTACCCGATCCTTTTTACATTATTGATTGTTTTGGTGATTTTGTGAGTGAAGAGGATGGAACTTTTTCTACTCCTCTCACATTTTCTTTTGATTAAATTTGTAGGCCCAAAAACGGTTTTAAAATTTCCCTTCAGGCTGCTATCATTTATCAAAGGGTTGCTAGTGGTGACCATTGTTGATGGAGACCCAGAAATAACAGCGATTGGTCAAGACCAATTAAAAGCATTTAGATCACGTCTATATAAACATAATTCATAATAGAAGCAAACAGCCCCGCGGCTTTTAACCGTCTTGAAACTGGATACGTTACAATAGAAATTATACATCCGTGTGTTTCCAGCGAGCACTTGTGTTACGTAAAGTCTACGATACGCGTATCTTTACGATCCTTTGTCTTGATTGCTGCCAACCGTACTGGTCGCGTACAGTTACATGCAACTGCAATTATACTCATTTTATATTTTCCTCAACATTTACATTCCTATGCGTCTGCAGATCCTGTTGTGTAACAAATATACAGTTTATTCAATAATTTTAATAGTTTGAATATTTTTTTTCACCTTTTTAATTACAACTGTAATCTGCTTGAATTTTTGTCCGAAACTGTAATGTAGTGAACATTAATATACTAAAATCTCGTGTTTGTTCATGGGTTGGTTCATGGTTCACTGTGTTTGTCCATAGATAATCTCTGAAGCAACCGGGCCGATTTTAATGAAATTTCGTACAGGCATGCTAATTTGCCCGATTTAAAATTTAATTATATTTCATTTCGATTAATGAGCGCGATCTCATTATTACCACAAACACTACTAATATCAGCAAGCAAAAATAACGATTTCAAAAACAAAATTTTATTTTTTCCACTCACGTATTGTGTTCAACATTGTTCTTTGACAATCAAATCATACAAGTGTAAAATATAAATGTATGTATTATATGAATGTATAAATGCAAATAAATTATGCTATTGCGTAGAATGTTAGTTTATTTTATTTCATAGCGTACAAGACGTAAATACAAAAGTATCGAAGCATAACGTCTTTTAGTTTTAGGACGTACCTAAAGTTTGCTTGCTTCGACTATTTTTAATACTCCGAACTCTTAAGTCGACGGTGATTAATAAAATGAAATTGGCGAAATATACCCAACACTACCAATAACTTAGAAACACTTTCGTTATTGTAGTGAAATCTAGTATATTAGAAACAATATGACAAAATCTTTACCACATTTATGCATTAACAATAACCAATGATTAGTAACACCTTCCTCCCCGTCGTCAGAGTCGGGGAAGTGAGGGCCCCTGGTTGAGCCTGCTCACAGTATTCTCAGAAGAGACACAATTAATACAATATGTAAGTAGTTCCTTCTTTTATATTAAGTTATGACTAAATAATACTACACCGCAGGTTTAAAAATGAGCGTAAACATATAATTATACTTAAACACATGCAACAAATTATACACTAACCTAGATTTTTATCTACCCACTAAGATTTTTCTATATAAATATCACGTTTTTCCTAGTTGTTGAAACAGTGCACAATCTAGAAGCTGCGAGTCTCAGATTCGTAGACTCAACTTTATTTTTTAGTTCTACATTTGAATATCTTAGTTGTGTTATCATTTCTTATAGGATAATGTGACAAACGAGCTTTTGGAGACATGTGTACCGACTAGGGTTACCACTCATACTCTAAAGTAGAGTATTGTCCTCTTTTACCTAGAGACGTGCTTTATTTTACAACGCTAATGAAGTACACTAAAATTATTTACGTAAACCTGACTCAGATTAGCACAGCACACACATTAGGTTTGCTTAATCAACTTGGTTGTGTAATTTCATTTAAATTTTGATTAAATAGAGGCTGTGAATACCTTCAAGAGATACAAATATTTGCTAAATCTTCTAAATAGCAACAAATTCAACATACATACTACAAATAAGTAATTTATGCTCTTTTTTTAATGTCATGTACATTATTTTTATTGGAACAAGATGAAAAATATATTGTTTGTCTTAAAAGTATTAAGTAGGTGGTGAACCTAGTACCGACCCCCATTAACAGTCGCACGGATAATACCTAGCCTTCCTTCACGCTTCCCCCAATGAGCCACCAGCTACTCACAAACCGCACGAAAAGAGATTGCACTCTTCACTTTTTTACAGGCGTTAACATGTGAGCGAGAGGTACCTCCCGGGTGGTTACTATTCTTTAGTACTTACACACCCTATATGCTTATACAGGGAAGGTAAATACAAAAAAAAAACTAAGTAAATATTGGACGGTTTGCCACAATTATGATTAAAATGTTTTTCCTTAATGTAAAAACAATATATAAGTGTCGAGAATCATTTATTCTCGTCTTAGGAGTTATCTTTGTTCTTAGTTCTACGTTAGTAAAATGTTAGGTATCATCAGTACAATCCGTGTGATAGAGACGACGCTATATAAAGCCTTAGTTGTCTTCCTCTTAAATCCGAGTATGTCTTGTTACAAATGAATATAAAACATTTTCCCGCCATAATGTCTATTCGAAACACGTGTCCAGTACGACTCGGAAGCGAGGTATAGTTCTCCTTTGTGTTGGCGACGGTACATGCGTTGGCAATAAAAATTGTATCGCCAACACCCGGCAGCCGAAGTTGTTGCTCGGTTCTGAATTATAAACTAACAACTATAGTGGCTTTGTTGTTTTCCATTATTGCCGATTATGATTAAGATATTCATTTGTGTTGTTAACTTTTCTCTTCAAAGCAAAATGTAAATAAAGACATACTAATGTAATGGATAGCCAAGTCACCATAAATGATATGATGCTCATAGACATGTCCAAGAAAAGATCCTCCATACATATTATAAAACAAAGTCCCCAAAAGCAGTCTGACTGTATATGATCCGATTTTCTCAAAACGTACAGAAAGGATTTCTATGCGGTTTTCACTACTGGATAGAGCAAATCCTGAGGGAGGTGAAAGTGTATTTTTTTACACTCATTTATCCTTGTCGTGATCCTCCACGACCCGTTCATGTCAGCTCACAGGCCATTTGAGATATCGCGCGCGTGCTGCCCTCGACGTCACATTCGGAGGAGGAGGGACCTCTGGCCAGGATAGTAATAGTTAAATTAGCTCTTACATGCCGTTTCATATCTAGATGCATCTCCCACCTGTGGGAGAGTGGGAGTTCGGTTTTGAACATAAAAACGATATGCTCGTCACCCAGCTCGCCTTTAGGCCTGTGGCAAATTCGGATGGGGGGAGTCCTCTCACTTCCAACGTAAAGAAGCGCGGCTAGTGAATGTAAGAGTCCTCGTGTGCCCACAGTCCACTCTGATCGGCCCATTTTTCCTCCTTCAAGGAAGTAACGTAACACTAGGGTGCTAGTGTTACGTTACTTCCTTTTCTTTTGGAAATGATGAAAGGAAGAAATGTTTGAATGTCGGTACGTAAATCACAGCCACTGGATTTAAATTAGTTGGGATCAGATGGGTTCATCCCACACGAACTCGCGAATGCTATGCCATGGAAATTTACGCGTTTAAAGCTGCCATCAGTGCCACTATTGGTGAGGTACCCAGAAATTACCCATCATCAGTGCACTTCGACGGCTAATCAGTCCCATAAGGGAACGAAACTATTCCCACAAAAGGGCCGATACCATAGGACAACTTCGTCAAATTTGAGATAGCGCAATGAGGTGAGTTTTCCATCCTCGCCCCTTGTCCCGTGCACCTTACTGTTTTGTCCCCTCTTCGTGTAAGAAGGGTAAAAAGAGCGACTCCACGTCCTGTTTTTTACAAAGGGCAGCCTTTGTTCAATTGACCTCGCCCGAGGTGTCATGGCTCACTTATGGCCCCACCACCACAGCAAGGCTTGAACTATGCTGGGGTGATACGACAAACTAAATATGGGCCCTCTGACGTCACGCCACGCTATTTGCATAACTTCTTAACAATTGTCCCTATTTCAACCAACTGCTGGTCACTGCACGCGCCACTTGTCTCCATTCGTTTCTTAAATATCTAAGTGCGTCCGCGACGACCTAATTCGGTTGCAAATCAGTAAGTACTTGTAGCACTTAAGATAAGTATGATAATTTTACAAAAAGAAAGAGGGTATCAGTTCCGGATGCTTCTTATCTTTGCCGAGTTTGTGTACGGCAGGTTATCGTTGTCTACTTACTTTTATGACTCTTCTTTCTTGGCTCTGGTGCGATGTGCTTGAGCAAGATGATGGAAGAAGTCTTTGATAAAGTCTACAATTTTTTGCGAGGTTCCGGACGTCAATTGAAGAAACGAAACTCGAAAATTTTCGAGGTTATTTCCGTTGACCTAGAAGGATCAGAAGAAGAAAAAATGTAAAAAAAAATCGAAAAGAGAATAGAATCACAGAAAAATATGACCAAGTACGCGGCGGACCGAGATTTCGGTACCCAAGACAACGAGCAATGAATCTTGTTAAAGATCTGGCCGTCCGCTTCTTAGTCTGTCAAAAATTTTTCCCGGGAAAATCTATATTTACTGAAATACGTCACGTCTGCTGTCCACTGGCTCTTAGGCCAGCAACGCCATAAAACACTGAAAAAATCGAAAGATCTTTTTTTATCTGTCTCGACAAATAATCATTTCGATACAATAAGTGAAAGTGCGGAATACCATAAAATTGCTACTTGTATTTTCTGTTCATGAGCCGTCAAACTATTGTTTCAAAGAATGAACATTACACAATATAAGTACGAAGGAACGCACCGACCATTTTGTAAAGTAACAATGGATTTAAAAAAATCCGTAGAACGTAACGTAAAAACGACAAAAGCCGGCGTAGGTGACCACTATGAATTCTCTCCTTTTTACTATTACAGAATGACCCACGTGTAGAATGAAAACCGGTCAAGTGCGAGTCGGGCTAGCGCACGCAGGTTTCTGTAAAATTATCTATAAAAACTGATAAAAAGTCACGTTTGTTATGTGAGAACTCCTTAAAATAATAGTATTTTTTTTTAATAGAATAGCCCCGTATTCTAAACGAGTAATCGAAGCCATTTTACGACTACCGACGCCCATGAACATCCACATAATTACTATGCCGATGCGTTGCCCTCCTTTCCCCCCTTCCAATGGGCCACCGGTTACTCACAAACCGCACGAAACGCGACACTGAAGATGTCACTTTACGGCGGTATTATGTGAGCGAGAGGTACCTACCCGGACGTGCCGGGCCAATTCCGTTGCATAGGCGGATGTAGTGCTATGCACTATGCACGGCACTACTTCTTCCTATGCAGCATGGCACTACCTCTTTCTAAATTTCTTTTCCTTTTTAGTATTTATTGTTATAGTGGGAACAGTGATACAACATTTGTAAAATTCAACTAATTTCAACTACCTGTAACAGTTCATGAGATACAACCTGGTGACAGACAGATTGACAAACGAACAGCGGAGTCTTTAATAAAGTTTTTAACCCTAAAAATGTAAGCACTCATAGACAACACATATACGCCCATTTTATTCGATATCTGCATCTGTTGAGGCTTAATTTAAACTTACAACATTTTTTACAGAATTCTGAACAAATTGCCAGAGATATTTGTATTGTCAGTGGTTTTGTATTATCTACAAAAATCTGGCAAAACCTAGTTTGTTGTATAAATAATTTATTAATTCCGTTTTTAATGTTACAGCAGCAAAAGAAACACATCGTCATCAACATACAAAGCGAAAGGTTAAAAGTAGATTTAACGAAACGTTTAAAAGGTTGCTTAAACAATTATGAAGCAACTGTAAAATTCTTAAAACCAATTAATTTATATAATTTCATATAAGAATTATATGAAGTGGTCGCTAGTGACCCTTTTTTTTCGGAGGGACCTACTACTGGTTGGCAGCGCTTGTTCAGCCTTAACAGTTCGACTGACTAGCGAAACTTGTGACCCTAGTTGTTTCAGCGACCTTCAATAAATAAATAAAAAAATATATATCATCTGTACAACATGCAACTGTCAACTGTCAAGCTGTCCATCCAGCCCGACAGACGGACATGGGAGTCTTAGTAACAGGTTCCGGTTTTACCTTTTGGGTACAGAACTCTAAAAGGAACTTCGCCAGCCACCCTCAAATAAATCGCTAACAAATGCTTCCTTGTAGGAAAACCAAGGATTTCCGGCTTCAGTGCTCTGTACCTTTATTAATGTCAGTATGTGTTTAACAATATTATGTGTATTAAAATTATATTTAGGAAAGGCATAATGTAAAAACCGTTATCAAATATACAGCGTCCTCGAATGAATCATAATGAACATGAAAAGACGGAAATTATACGAAACGTAAAAAGTGTAAAGACTTCCTTTTATTATAACGGACCTTGGTATTTGTTATCTGGAAGTATTTACGCATTGTCTCGAAGAGGAAAGATTTGGCAACGCGTAGGAGAATTTAGCGCCATAACATAACACGACATTAAGACTTAAGGATATGTTTTGTCGCACGCAAATATAAACATTAACTACAACTATGAGGATTCAGTTTCCTTCAGTAGGGGTTGTTTAGATGTAGTAAACATAAAATACCAGGCAACACCAGCGCCTAATGCATACATGGCCTAGCATGTCACATTTAAATCAATCAAGACGCAATAATGAATAATTCCTTGTCATTGCCACAAATTTGGAAAAGCCACTGTATGGAGTTCGTCTTCGCAGCGGATTTTTCCACCAAAATTTCGTCTTCCTAACCTACGATAAAGTTTATTATGAGATATTTTTATATTATATAGAGCGAACGAGCAATCGGAGTCAATTTTGTGACTATAATTGAGGCCCATTAAAGTCCGCACATGAGTCTTGATACTGCCAACTCACAAGCCGAACGAAACGCGACAATGTAGCTGTCAATTTTCGGCGCTATTATGTGAGGGTACGTTCGATATGTTACTATTGAAGTGGTAGTGGAATCTCTCCTGGATTGGCTATTGGCGTGGCAGGCTGGGAGCCAACCAAATGCGTAAGCATCATGAAACACTACAGCCTAACCTTCACGCCGCCCCTGGTATTGATCCTTTCTATGAGCCAAACGTTCACGTAAGCGCCATTTTAGCTACGGCGCGCGCGCTGCCCTCTACTTCAGAGTCAGCCATGATAATAATAGTTAAATTAGGTGTTACAAACAGCCCCACCATGGTTTAAGCCTTGTCGTGGCGGTGGGGCTTAGTAGCCTGGGGTGAATCCAGGTTAAGCCAATTGAACCGAGGGGGATCTTTGCACCCCTCTTATAAGAAGAGAGAGCTTAAAGATCAGGAGGAGGAATCGCTCCCGGTACCCCTCTTATAAGAAGAAGGGACCTAAGAGCAACAGGAGGTGGCGCTTTTGCGCACGGGGCAAGGGGCCAGAATGGGAATCTCTCCCCATTGCACTGCCCCAAAGTTGGTGGGGTTGTCCTGTGGCGCTGGGCAACCCCACGTGTGGAGGTGGTGTTGGTCCCCTAGGGGGCTGACTAGCCGTCGAGGTGTCTTGATGATTGTTTTTCCGGGGCACCTCACCAAGCGTGGCATTGATGGCACTCGCGGTGGTTTTTGTGGATATTCGGCACTATCATGTGCCGCGAATCCCTCACAACACTACCCCACCCAGGGCCGGTGAAGGCGCGTAAATGCGTTTCTCCGCGTCACCAAAAAAAGAGGTGTTACAAACAATCTCATAATCGGGATGCATTTCTTCCATCTGCGGGAAAGGGCGGCCCCTCTTTCAACCTCAAACCTAGTCTATCCACCAGACTAGCATTCATAGCAATCCCATGGTGCTGCATTGGGCTTCTCTTCGCTTCCCTAGCATAAGTTCAGATACGAAAACAATAATCACGCCGCTATATGTCCGTAAACCTGAAATTTCGATTTAACATCAGTACATAATAAACCATGTTGCCGCGCTGACGATGATGATTCTTGCAATTAACTGCACTTGATTGCACACGGTCCGTGTATCAGTTCAGCAGTGTCTCAGTGTCTTGTCTCGTTATCAAGCGACTCAATCAATTGGGTCGTTCTTCCGACACAACGTTCGTTTATTTATAAGTTGCCACCCGCATCTTGTATAATTATGAAGATGGGTTAATTCCTCAAGTGCTGGGGGATCTTTTATCGATAACCATTATAAATATTGACTTATATAACACATCCATCAGCGAATTATAATTGGTTGAAACAGGGACAATTGTTAAGAAATTAAAGTAAATAATTTCGGAATAATTTTGATCAGTTTTTTATTAAGCGGGGTAGCGGGTTTAATACGCGTGAGATAAAGGTCTGATCCATGAAAACATCCGCGAGATATCACCTTTGGTGAGATGCTCCGGGGCAGTTAATCATCACGGCACCTCAACGGCTAGTCAGCCCCCTAAGAGTTCGAAGCCAACTCCACAGAGGGATTAACATGACAGCACGACAGAACAACAACATCACTGCCACGTCAATATCCAGGATAAGACTTGCCATGTTGAGGGAATAGCTTGGATATAGCTTTTATACACAGAATAACAAACGAAATTTTCATACATTTTCCAACGAAATGATTGTTTCGTATGAAAGTTTGATTTTTTCTCAATTTTTTGAATTACAGTTCAGTAAGAAATCGTGTATCTTGTATTTTTTATAATTATTTGAAATTGTTAATTAGATGTTTGCCACGACTTAAAAGTGTCCCGACTGTAGAAGCGGATACTAACTTGTTCTTTATTTTCTGTAAGCAGTCGGATTTTTCGTTTTCTTTTTAGCTTGTTTTCTTATTATTGAATGCTATTTAGAAGTGGACAAGACCTCATGATGATATAGTAATTACAAACTACAGTTATAAGCTTAGTCGCTCGGTCGCGCACAATGATTCCCACAAATCTTGTACATATTGTTTTTGCGCACCTCGGAAACCATTTTATATCATTTTCCAATAATCCGTTATACATTCATATACTTATTAATGATTTTCTTGTGTTCAACTAAATGAAGAACTCTTTCGGGATTATTATTTACGATTACCGTAATATTTAACTGCAATTTAATTACATTTAACTACGAACTTTTTCTATTGTTATACCAGAAGTAGAAGGTATTTAAGAAGTGTTTTATAACAATATTATTTTGAACACCTACTGCTTTCATTTCCATTAGAAGTTACCTGGTAGGTAAAGTTTCGGAGTTTTTAATTCCTATGAACGTCATACTATCTATGGAACTGTCGTTCACGTGAAACACTGTCTGCAAAGTCTGCAACGGAAGCACAGAAATAATTATAGCTCTATATAAGGAGCTATCGTTTACGTGAAGTGCGTCGAAGGCACAGAAATCATGCCCTTATCTATGTATCCTTAAAAAAATACACAACCCTCCTTTGCGTTGCGCAGTCGGGTAAAAAAAGGGAAGTGTGCGTTCTAATTCGTCGGTTTACCGAACGAGGTGACATCTCGTCTTTTATCTAATCACGTTAGCCGTACAAATATTAGATAATGGAGTCCCTTATCGCATACATTCAGCGGCAGTTGTTGTCGCTGAGGCAACACCGCGGTCCCCGCCTAGTATTTACTTTGTGATATGACAGCCTCAAGCTCTGATGTGATAATTGAAAACTTCATGCATAGAGCTGTTTCATGTATGCAAGCATAGACCGGTTGTTATGAAGATTTTTTTGTCTGTTGTGACATACTGCATTGCAGAGCCGAATAGGGCGTGATCGGGGAGGTACTTCTCGCTCTCGTGGTACCAATAAGCTGTTGTTAGCACTATCTCTTATGCCTGCACGCCTTAAATACTCACGTGATTAATAGTTACGTCGTCGCTAAGTGCCCTTTGTGAGTTACTGCTGGCCCATTAGAGGGAAGGAAGGTAGAATAGAGGGACAAGCGAGCAATAGGAGCAATTCCACGATTACCGACGCCCATGAATATCTATGCGTTGCCCTCCCCCCCCCCCCCAACGGGCCATGTCTGCATGTCTGCATAAAATATGCTTATGTCTATGGATGTTGGTAGGCAACAAAAGGTACTGGCTGGCCGTTTGCCCTCTTACACTACAAACAATTGGAATCACTTCACGCCGTAGCGAATTGTGCATGCTGTGCTGTATAGAAGTTTAGAAATGATGTAAAACTGTTTGAGCAGACTAAACTTCCTGTCGTTCAACCGACAAGCATCAATCACCTTTATTATTTTAATATTTTTTATATTTTATTTATTAATATATTTAAATAGAAGTACGACTCCACAGCTTTGTCATCAGTAATTCTATTCAAAAGCGTGACACAATTACAGACCAGTACTGAGTAGGGTCTGAGTAATAGGCACAATTTAGTTCAAACTTTAAGATAAGCCGAGCTTATTGCTCTGTAAGCGAACACCACCAGAGATAAGAACATCTAAATCCATGACAACGGTATACAGCAACAAAATAACAGATGTAAATTTCAGTCCTAGATTATTATGTTTAATTGCGAAATATAACACTTTTTAACCAGGGCCGGATTAAGCTAGCGCGGAGTCTGATTAGTAATAACTTTGAGTATTATAATCACATAGTTACCTGCGAGGGCTACGGGCACCGAGGCGAGCTTCATAACCTGGATTGTGTCGCGAGGGGATAACTATCCCTTCGGTAGCGGGGCCGCATTGCTGCGGGTTTGCCATCGTGGCTTATGAGCTCATGGGGATGAAGGCTAGAAGAATTGGTATGGATGTGTCCGGACAAGCAGACCCTAGTCCGCTTGGTGGACCACGGGGGTAAAT
This sequence comes from Eumaeus atala, assembly GCA_017140195.1. Taxonomy (NCBI): domain Eukaryota; kingdom Metazoa; phylum Arthropoda; class Insecta; order Lepidoptera; family Lycaenidae; genus Eumaeus; species Eumaeus atala. The sequence goes on along the minus strand of JAFELO010000012.1, from coordinate 857,133 downwards.
TCACGCCTGTACGGTCTCCCGTCAGGTGGTCGCGCATGCAGCGGGGCCAGGCTGCGTAGATGAGCATGCGGTCCATTGTCTGCCCTATTGAACATAGCGCTCGACAATCGAACCACAAACTCATCCAGCGACTCTATCCGCAAGTCACGCGGGATCACGTCGTCACGGACGTAAACGGTCGCAAAACGGATTGGCCCTGTGGGCCACGTAGACGTTGCTGTATGGCCGGGCAACATTAGGTACGGGGCCTGTGACAATTGCGTCTTTTGCTTTATGGGTTACCTGATCATCGTAACCCTGGAACATTTATTTCTTTTAGGTCGCTGGAACAACTAGGGTCATTAGCGACCACGTCATATAATTCTTATATGAAGTTATATAAATAATTTGTCTTAAGAATTTTACACTCGCTGCCTAGTTGTTTAAGCTGTCTTTTGAATATTTCGTTAAATCTAGTCTTGTACATTGGACACTCAATCAATAGATGTTCAACAGATAAGACACAATTACACTAAGCCTCAGCGCTGACAAACAACGCGCTGAGCTATGAGCGCTGACGGTGAGCGTGAGACTAAAATAAGCCTAAGTGCATTTCTCTTTAGGTTCCTTAGTGATAATATGAATGTGAGTTACATTGGTGTGTCCTATTCTTAGTCTATTTAAGACAACCTCGTCTCGCCTATGTAAATATAAATGGACTTATATATTTATTTTTTATCGAACTATCTCTTCCTTTCTAACGCGTGATGAAAATTAAATTGTCAAATTTTTTTTATATCTTTTTTATTTTGTTTAATCCGTTAAAATAGTTACTGTCACTACAAGTTGTGAGATTTTGATTTATATCTAATCCGTTAAAATAGTGAGTACCATTCGTAAACGTGCAGTTAATTAAAATTTTAATCAATCTGTCTAAACATGCCATGAAATATAACTCAGTGTTTCAAAACAAAATGTATTTTGGCGCTGGTAAGATAGTTTTACAGTAGATACATATTATGTTTTAATTGTATGTTTAATATCGAACATTTTTTAGAATGAAAAATAAAATTAAATACTAATTAATATACATATGTAATTTAGTATAAAAAAAGTGGAAAGAGAATAAAAGGTATATTATTTATTCAAGTTGCATAAGAAATTTCCGTCAACAATCAAATGTAATTTAATAATATGCATTGCAGCCGAATTCGGCCGGCACGACCGGGAAGGTACCTCCCACTCACATTATACCGTCGTAAGGTGACAGCTGCGCTGTCGCCTATTCTACCTTTTACGAGCTTTTTGTTCTTCTTGACTCTTTCATCTGCTCCATTGTTGGGTTGTGTACTCTTATAACACCTAAACTCTTACCAGACAAGTAGCGCAATTTGAAGAAGGCCTATGTCCGGCAGTGGAGTTCTCTGGCAGATGATGATGAAGCGCTGGCTCAATGTGGGGCGGCGAACTATACGCCGTAAAGCTTTTTAAACGGACAGGCTTCTTAAAGACTTACCTCCAGCAAAAACAATATAAGAATAGTAATAAATAATATGTGTCCGTGGGCGTTGGTGATCACTTACCGACACGTGAACCGGCCGCTCGTTTGTCTCTTACGTAAAAAAAAAACAAATAAATCATAACTTTTATTCCACAATTAAAAATCATTTGAACAGACGCGTTCGTCATATGAAACAGCTCCAGATTATAACGTCCGTTATGTATTTATGCCGAGTTGCAACGATACCGCCTGTGCACGGCGTTAAGGAAGATACGACTTTATACACAAGTATTTAAGAACCAATATGCCGTAAGGTCTCATGTTCGCTGGGTCGTTTTTGAATGTTTGTTTTGTCAAGGGCACTGTTATCTCGGTGTTGGGTTACTAGAGTGGCCGACTCGGGTCCAGGAATCAAATATATACCAGTTAGAAGCGAATTAGTGATGAATGTGTGCTGTGTTGTAATATCTGCCACAGAAATATGAACTATCTTTATTTAAATAGTAGCTTCTTCCTGTCATATTTGCAGAATTTGATGTCTTGGTAATGTTACGGGGCTTAAATGTGAAATACGTTGCCGGTTTCTGTCACATTTTGATTTTTAATGATCTTCGTAACATTTTTCAAACATAAACCTTGGCATACCATAAAGAGCGCAAAAATAAAATTACTATCAAAATTGTCGCAGATGTCCTGAAGCTATGCGCTACGCCGATACGATGATGCGTCCATGCGCTACGCCGATACGATGATGCGTCCATGCGCTACGCCGATACGATGATGCGTCCATGCGCTACGCTGATACGATGATGCGTCCATGCGCTACGCCGATACGATGATGCGTCCATGCGCTACGCCGATATGATTTCCTCCCTCCTTGTTCCTGGCACATAATACTCACCATCATTCCACGAATTAAGCCGATTACAACAAAAATCTTCCATGAGCTTACGGATGGCTGGGCAAGGTGGGGCGTGGCACCACACCATGGCTCAAGCATTGCCGTGGCGGTGGGGCTCAGTAGCATGGGTTGAATCGTGATACCTTGGGGAAGCGAATTGAACAGAGGAGGGGGCTGCTCTTTGTACCTTGTACTTTGTCGTATAAAAAGAGGAGACAAAAGACCAAAGGAGGCGGCGCTTTTGTACACGGGGCACGAGGCGAAGATGAGAACCTTACCCCTTTTGCACTGTCCCAAAGTTGGTGGGGGTTGTCCTGTGGTGCGGGACAACCCCACTAACCTTTGGCTGACGAGCCGTCGGGGTGTCCTGATGACTTGTTGTTCCGGAGCACCTCACCAAAGGCGGCACTGATGGCACTCGCGGTGGTTTTTGGGAGTATTCGGCACTATCATGTGCCGGGAGCCCACACACCACACACCACTGGATCCCACCCAGGGCCAGTTAAACGTTGGGGTGCCCCGCATCTGTCAGCCATAGGACAGTTCGATGAACTTATACTTATATTTTTTCAACGTATAAGTAATCAGAAATTGAATATAGCGAATTATATATAATTCAAATCAGAGCACACGCCTAGGAACATCCCTGTTCCGATGCGTTGCCGCCGCAACCGCACTAAACACGACACAGATGCAACTACCTCCTACAAACGAATCAATGCAAAAATAAAAAAACATCTTAATCACCCTTCATCCACTGCATTGTGTATTGCACAGAGATTGTCCTCCCGCTTGATCTGTAAGGTCCAATCCACCATCTATGACTAGCCACACCAATAATACCTCATCCCCCCAAATATGAGCTCTGGATACTATTCATATATTACAGGACTTATATGCTTAACATTTGGCAGTTTTGCGGTCATATCTGTCGCAGAGCAGGCAACCGTTAGAATAGATGAGTACGTCTAGGCCAGAGTAGTGCAGGAGGCCCAACGGTTCCCCTTGGTTAAAGCCTTGTCGTGGCGGTGGGGCTCAGTAGCCTGAGGTGATCCGAGACAAGACACCTTAGACGAAGCCAATTGAACCGTGGAGGTAGCGGCTCTTAGTACCCCTCCTATAGGAAGAGGGGACTAAATAGCAGGAGGAGGTGCCGCTCTTTGTCTTATAAGAAGAGGGGGCAAAAGAGCAAAAAGTTGTGGCACTTTTGCGCACGGGACAAGGGGTGAGGATGGGAACCTCACCACATTGCACTGTCCTAAAAGTTGGTGGGGTTGTCATGTGGTGCGGGACAACCCCATCTGTGGAGGTGGCGTCGGTCCCTTTGGGGGCTGACTTGCCGTCGAGGTGTCCTGATGATTTGCTGTTCAGGGGCACCAAAGGCGGCACTGGCGGTTGTTTTTGTGGTGTGGCAGGGCCAGTGAAGGCGCGTAAATGCGTTTCCCCGTGTCAACAAAAAAAAAAGGAGGCCCACCGGCTAGGTGAAGCGACTATATACGAAGAATGGCTGGCAGCGGATGACGAACGGCTAATGCCTGAGCTCAGTGGCGCACAATAAAAGGGCCTTGGCCGGGAGGCTCGAGTGACATCGGCTGCTTCAATTTACGTCACAGCAAAGATATTCTATGTCCAGCAGTGGACATCGTTCCGTTGATAATGATGAATATGAAAGATATACCAATAAATATTTTTATTGCAGGACCTGAACTTAGGAAGTTCGCCATTAAAGTTGTCCAATACAGCTTTATCAACCGATATCCGATCCGTTATAAGTGCTCGTCGCTCAATGAAAGATTGGGCTCGAAAAGGGGACCGACCGTGTGGTATGTGTAACCTGTGGCCCATTGGGGTGAAGGAGAACAACGCGTCTACTTATGTGGATGCTAATGGCTGTCGGTATTCCCTAACACAAATGGCAAATTAATAAGCCGTGCGAAGCAATATTAAAAAGTTTAAAACGACTTTACCAATCCCGTAATAATTCCTTTCTAGTAAATAGGTCAAGTCCGAGCCAGACCAGCATTCGGAGGTTTGTATGAAACTAACTACAAATGTCAAGTACTCCACAAGATGGACATACCTTTTCAAAACGACAGGAAAATTTTCCCTCACAGAACGTTCACCAACGCTCGAGAGAGAAGTGGAGAAAATCTGCTAAAGCTACCATCTACGTAAACCACTGATCCATGTTTTAAATAAATAAATAAAAAGTTTATAAATTTAGCTAAAAATTTTACAAGCAATAAAACTTATAAATTGTTACAAATCGGTGCATACTAAACTATCAGTTTCCCTGGTTGAATTACTGGGAATCCCTGTGCCTCCCCAACCAGTGTTGTAACTTTAAGAATCCATTAAGGCCCATAATGTTCTTACACGGGACACCGATTGAGCCCCCTAGGCAGTTGCCTACTCTGCCTTATCGTTAATCCGGCGTGACTACGCCAGGAAGGTGCGAGTAAGAAGAAAAAAACCACTTCGTAATGGTTTTGTTCCGCGATTCTTCTAATTGTATCGCATTAACTGATAGTGTATGACAGTGTAAATGATTGATTACTAAATAAAAGTTTATTCTATTCCATCATTAATTGGGTGTGAGTGTGTGTGTGTGTGTGATTTTTTGTGCATCTTTCAAGGATAACTTGGTGCAACCTAAAAGGCTAGGACCCGGTAGCCTAGAAAATTGGAATTTAGCGATAAGTTAGATAAGAATTAGGAAACAATGCAGATAAAGGAATCTCGGTAATGTGTGTTAAACAAAAAACCATTATAAACTTATAGTTTTATACCAAATGAGTGCTTACCCCCAACCGCAAATGTAAGTTTCTCAACGCAAACATAACTTATTCCTCTATCTCCCATTGGTACGGGCCCTCATTGTCCCACTCGCACGTACCGGTATTTTTTCCTTTATCGTCATCATCGCACTTTTCAAAATTCATAAATTCTCGACCACTGGTAATATATTGATAGACAGACGAACAACAAAGTAGTGTTCCCACATTTTCATATATATACCAGATACGGAACCCTAAAACGTAATATGCACTCACTATTTACTTTCATCGTATGAATATCCCACTTCTTATTAAAGTTGTACAACAGACAGTAATAATTAATCAAAGAGCAAACAATATTTAATTATGTGTAGGCTATTCAAGAATTGAACCCGGAACCGCCAGCACAATGGCTATGACAAAAGAATTTTTTGCTCTCGTCATTACGTAACCTATTGAAGAGCAAATCTTTGTTAATCGGAGAGGCCTGCATCGAGTTATTGCATATAGCTGACCTACACTGGTTACGATTACCGATGTCTGGTTCTGCTTCAAGCTGTTCTAAGATACACAACAGCTAATATAGACGACGACTAGCGTAGTGGCAGCATAGGGGAATATGCCGCGTGTGACGTAAGAGGTTCTTATATATAAAACAAAGAACAGGCAACAATGGAGAAGTGCAAACCTCACGTCACGATCATCAGCATCGAGGGACCGACAATGAAGAATATAAAACAAATACCCTAAAAGGCCCTTATGTAATCGATTCTCTCAAAATCTACTAAACGGACTTTCATGCCATGTTTTTACCAGTGAATAGAACGAATCCCGGGGAACGTATAAGTGTAAGTTTGACCCACTTTATTCATAGGCGAAGCCGACGCCAGAAGTGATTTATAAAATGTATTTCTATAATAAACATATATAAAATTTCTTAAATTTATTAGTAGTATTAAATATATTTCCGTTGTGTGTACCCGTAAACAGGTTAAGATACTAAGCACAGCGCTAGGCTCACGTGGGTCATAAGTTCATAGATTATTATTATTATTATTTATAAGTTCCTGGAAAAAGGTGATGTCACGGCCTTCGTAAAAGAGTAGGTACTAAGCGACAGTAAAATAAATCTCCGTGAAGTAGTCGATCCAGTTTAGATGCGGCTAGCATTGGTGTTGGTACTTTTGGTGGCGTCAGGAACCGCATTTACGCGCCTCCACATGTCCGGGATGGGGTCCAGTGGTGAGAGGGCTCGCAACTCATCATTGTGTGGAATACCCACTAAAACCACCGCGAGTGTCATCAGTGCGCCATTGGTGAGGTGCCTCGGGCCTACAAATCACCAGGACATCTCGACGGCTCGACACCACTTCCACAGACGGAGTTGTTCTGCACCATAGGAGCCCGCCGGACAGTGCAAAGAGGTGAGGTTCATATCCTCGACGCTTGTCCAATGAGCAAACGCGCCTCCTCCTGTTGCTCTTTTGTCTCCTTTTCTCATAAGAGGGGTACAAAGAGCAGTCCCCCCGGTTCAATTGGCTTCTATCAAAGTGTCTCGGTTCACCCCAGTATAGTGAGCTCCACCGCCACGATAAGGCTTCAACCATGTTGGGGCAGCATTGGAGCTTGTTCTGTTTGGCGGTGTCACGTGATGGTAAGATATCGGTTCCCTTCCTCGCTACTACACATCTTCTGCTTCGTAGCAGTCAGGGAAGCAGGCCAAGGAAGGCCAAGGGTTGTCACATATTGTTTATATTCTCATGATCTTAAACCAGCGGTGAGTGAGTATGAAAAAGCAATCTCAAAGGTAAAGGTAAGAGGTAGTGCCATGCTGCATTGCAGCCGAATGGGGTCGGCACATGATACCACCGTAGGCTACACTGTCGCGCTTCGTGCGGCGAGTGTGTTTCCGGTGGCCCAATGGAGGGAAGGACGGCAACACGTCTGCATAACGGCTCTCTTATACCATACCTATGCTGGGTAACGTGCGCGATGACACCGTGCTACGGAGCCTCACCACTACGAGACAAATCGTGGTAAGTTGATTAATACAGATTACCTTGCGCAAGTACTTAATATGCTCTAACCTCTGTACATAGAAGACCGAGCAATGTAATGAAAAATCCTTAGACAAGTCACAAGACATATTAGTACCTTGCGTAGATTTACAAAGGAGCTCGGTTTTGAATGAAGAAAGTATATTGTGCCATTTCTCAAAGTATACGACAATAGGAGCCTTTCTGCTGCGACCTGAACAATGGTTCTTGGAAAAGGAGAATTTATCAAAATATTGTAATTGCGTAAAACTTCTTGAACAACAGAGAGTATATTTTTCATAAGCAACTCCGATTATTGTTTTTTTCTCTTTACTGATTGTTGGGGACAACCGAACAGGGGCCTTGAGGACCACCGACGGCAAGTAACAACCGCATGATTGTTTTGCAGATGACTTAGCATCCTTTTCTCCTCCCCTCAAGCGCCAGGACTCGTGGATCCTTCTGCTCTTTTTCCAACACCATGTGTAGATGTAGATGTTTAGTGCAGGGACACACCCATACAATGTGTGGAAGTGTAAATGATTTAGTGCCGATTATTAATGTAAGTGAAGTACTGCGCCTGAAACTTACGATACGATATAGGTTCTCTTTTTTAAAGTATAGGGGCAAAAGAGCTATGATAGCATTTTGACGACTACCAACGCCCATAGACATCCACATTTTTGTTGTCATGCAGTCTCGTTCTTCTGGGATTCAATTTATCCATGGGTACAGCATGAAAATCGATCACGTACACGCAGACATCTTTTGTGGACTTTATCTATATTAGTATAACAAAATTTAGGAGATTGTTTCTCGGAATGCTCTAACCTCTGGAACTACAGATCGGATTTTAATAATTATTTTTTAAAGGAAGCTACATTCACGGGGAAGTTTACATGCACACACATATATTATGAAGCACCGGAGTAGGCGGGTAGAACCACGGTTCGTTGATTTATATACAAGAAGCTTCGCCCGTGAAAAACAGGGGCCAACAAATTATACACGAGTCTTAAACATTCCTCGGTAACCGCTGTTATCTATTGGTGAAAATCGCATGAAAAGAAGTTCAGTAAATTATGGAAAAATATACAAACAGCTTTTGGGGACTTTATTTTCTTTCAGAAAATTATGAGAAAATCGATCATAAGCAGACAACGCTTTTGAGGACTTTCTTTCACATATAGGGGGATGTAGATGTGAAAATTCGTTGAGACTTGTACGGAAAGTTACGACAACACACATATATATTAGTCCTCAACCCATTCGTATGCCAAAAAAACCATGCAAACTCAGACAGGACAGAATTTTCTGGCAACCCTAGTTAATGAGAACCCGTATGCTGGTTCATTACTGCACGTCCCTAGAGAACGCATGTTTAATAGATTAATCGCTTTTATAATTACAGCCAATTGTTGTGGTATATTTATGCCTGGCTAGAGGAGTACTCGTAAATTATTAAATATTACCATTGTTTCTATTTTTATATAGGGACTAAGGAAGAATAATTAAATTTAAATTTTTAATTTAAGACAACCGATCAGGTGCGAACCGTACCGTAGCGGGGGTTCCGTTCCAAACAGAGGTACGATCGAGACAACTTACAAAAGTTATTTTCGTAAAAAGTCATCACCATATGATATGCATATAAATTATCAACTTTCGGATTTTTGCACTTCACTACACTGCACCGAGCTATCTCATTTCTTGACAAATTTCCTGTTTCCATTTCACCGGGACATATCCAAATGGGAGGGATTGGCTTCTTCCACAAACGTACAGACAGACATATTATGATCATATGAGTTCCTTTCTTCTTTTAAGGTACCCTGAAAATGGACCAAACAGCTTTATAATTGTATCCATTAAAGTAGATACTTGAGAAAAGACGGAATGTATTTCGTATTTCATTGACGAGCGCAGTACGTGTAAGTAATCGCAAGCGGAATCCCGTCCAGCGCTAGTACTTGTGACTCATGCCAGCTAATTACAACACCAGCTATAAAGAAACACTGCCGAATAAGGCACAGAACATGCTGTTCGGGAATGTTGAGCATTTTATTTGCGAAATAAGTTTAAAGAAATTTTTCTTCTTGGACACATTTTATTCGCGAGGACTAAAGCATAAATATCTATTTACCCGTCAGAGGGTAAAGAAGGGACGACTCCCATCACGGCCATATCCATCTCCGTTACCAAATCATTCACGTCGGCGCCGAGGCGAATATACTCGAAGCAATGGCGCGCGAACTGTCAAAGTCGGAGTTGAGTAATCCCGCGGTCCCTCCGCCCACCACAATTGTAATTGAGTAAACTATTGCCCGGGTCAAATCGCTGGTAGTGATCCGTAGCCCGGAGATTCTCAGCACCCTTTGTTCCACCGTTACCGTGGCCAGGACTTGTCTAACTACCGGGAGCTAGGGGCCGAATTCTGCTGTTGTCGTCGATAGCAGATGGGCCAGCCTGGTTCTGGGGTGGAGAACCCTTTCAGGAAAACGAAGTGTTGCTCGACCGTTCACCAGGTGGGATGACGATCTACGTAGCTGGTCCGGGATGGATGAGAGTAGTAGGAGATCAGTCGGCTTGGCGTTCATTGAAAGAGGCCGATGTCCAGCAGTGGACCGATAAGGGATGATAATGATGATGACTTCCTCCTACTTTTCTGTTTAAGGAAATTGTGGCTTTCATCTTCAAGCATCTTAAATGCCTCCTGTGTTGGATGCCCAATATTTAATAAAAGAGTATTTTCAAAAATTCACATATTAAGTAATCTTTTCAGATACTTGGCATGTCATCCAATATTTAGGAAATGGATGACAGACCCGCTGAGTTTGTCTCACCGCATCTTCTGTGTTCTCAGTCTGGTGATAGATTTATTTGCTGACGTTCAGAGCATTCTTTATAATTCTCTTTCTAGCCTTATCCCCTTTATATTTCAGATGATATCAGAGTCTACATATAATAGACAGCCACCTTAACAAAGTGATTTGAAGAGGGCGCCAATTTTTACACAGAGGAACTGCTATCTTACCTCTGCAACCGTTCAGGGAAACGAAGCCCCAATCCTAGATAAGGTCTAATTCTAATACAATCGGAACTATTGAACTGATCATTTCCGGGTTTCCTCTCGAGGTGACGAGCACACAGAAAATGTACAGAAGTTATAACAACTCCTTGGTACATGGCGTAGTTCGAACCAGGACCAAAAGAGTGGAAGTCCATTTTGAATAAAATTATATTATATTTATAACCTATAAATCACTATCGCCGCATTGGTCACTGTTTAGCAGTAGGAAAACCTGAGTAATTACTCTCATTCGATTATAATACTTAAAATTTTGTATATGCAATATCCACAGAGCTACAGGAGGTCTCATTAGAATGAGCTCTTCTAAATTGGTTGTAACAATGAAAGTTGACATCAAGGCGGCTTGATCGTGATAGCTGTCAATAATTCTAACAGTCGTTTTATCATGATTTTTTTATTATTTCAACTGGCTAAATTGTGGTACTGATAGGCGACACCTATTCTGCCAACATGCAAAACTGGAACCTCAGCTCGAATGTGAGACCGTTTGCCGGTGTGCGCATGGGCCGTCTTATACCAGAAGAAGACTCTCTGATCTGGCCACACTTAACTCGTTTCGTACGCTGAGATTCAACCACAGATATCAAACGGCTTACCATTTGGCCACAGGTATTGTTCTGCGGGCAGGACCGCACAGGTAAGCATTAATCAAAAGCATAGCGATATTATGAAATATATTCCCCATTGGACGTCATGGCCACAATCTTCTGAAGAATAAGGTACTTACGGTTGGCTAAATTATAAATTTGTAGCATGTAAGGCAAATGTCGTATGTGCGATTTCAGACTTGAGTCGGAGCATTTTTTGATGTTATCCACCACCACCAAGGACCAAACGAGCATATGGACCTTCTTTTATAATTACTGGCGCCCATGAACATCCGAATAATATTTACCTAAATGCGTTGTCCCCCTGTCCCCCTTTTTTCCGCCCTCCAGTGGGCCCACCGAGCCATACGATCAGAAAAGCTTGTATTCGAGAGAGATAGAGCCAGCAAACTATTTTATATATTAAAAATGTATTGGATGTATTTGTAAGGAAAAAAGAAATAAAAATAAAAGAACAATAAAATTAACATATTTTGACTATAATTCAATAGAAATGCAGATGGAAATAAAGAAAACTTACAAGAAAATGTCATAAACAAGCTCACGCTTAAGTTTTTGTACGTAAGAGAAATACAATAGTCAATTCTTTTGAATGTTAACTTACGATTGGAATTAAATTAAAAATAAAAATTAAATACTTAATTACAAAGTGACGTAGGTACTACAGTAACTAAGCTAATGTATGTTATAATAAATGACTGGTGATATATAATCTAAACAATTAAGTTACATTAATTGTAGGATTTTTATGTCCGTTTAAATAAAAAATTAAATAAATCAGCTTAAATGGTTTATAATTCGTAATGAACTGATAATAAATAATATTCGCGAAATTTATGAAAAACGCTTAATCTAATTTCTTAAAATTAGGTACAAAATTATTAATATTCTGTGGTCACCATGCAACGACCTGAGATGGAGAAAAACTGAAAATAAATATATTAATCACTACCACCTTTAGTTATTCTAATAAACTAAATAAGAAACAAGTTTGGCAATCAGTTTTTATTGCTTTACACATAAATCAGACAATATACAAAAATACATCGGAATTCGATACCCGAAATGCGACGAGAAAATACAGTATATTGGTAATATATCCGAAAAGTCTATCCGATTGTTTATTCAGAATTTCTCCTAATCATTTAATTGGTCCCTTAATTAAAACTTTAAACTTTGTTGAATAAATATTACAAAATATCACACTTTTAATTCAAAGAAAAAAATCTATTCTAATTCCAAACTAATCGCTTAGTTCTGTCAAAGTACAAAAGTAATAACTGCGCCGATTTGAATATCGTATTCAAAATAGACAATAAATAAAAAAACACATTCTATCTCGATCAACTAAAAATTAAATATTATATCCGATTTTTTATAAAGTATAAAAGGCACTCATGTGAGGGGTGCGTGCGCGGGGACGGTTGGAAGCCCGGGTAGAGGTTACCGCCCCACGTACGCACCTCAGCGAACGCTACAGCTTTCGTTTTCTTATGCTATTTCTCATAAGTTATATAATACAGATATATTATTGAAAACTTGGGAGATAGACGGGATTAAGTGAGCTCTATCTCTTGTTTTTTGTGCGCACCGTCAAGCGAGGGTCCGTCGTATTATACTTGAACAAAGATGGTAAAAAAACAATCACCGAAAGACTCAAACAGGTTTAGGCTGCGATGCTCGCTCGCTTGACGCAAAAAGGAAAAATCCTCGCAGACAAGCCGCTGGAGGCGGCGCGCCACAGGATCATTCCGATAGTAATTTTTAAATGAGCTTCAGATGATTGATATGGCTAGCGGTGTTGGATGGTTCGCCCGTTCCCTCGCGATAAGGTACCGCCTAATCGAGAAGGTATTTTGCAATTTAAATTGTTAATAAACGTTCTATCTCCCAAATTTCGATCGGCTTCGGCTACCTCAATCGGTGAATGATTTTAGCTGTTACTTTGAGAAGATGCGGCCGATCAGAGGTAAGAAACGAGCCACGTCCCGTCGACGCGTGCCCCGTCCGCGTGCGGTGCGCCATCGTAATCTACAATCTATATAAAATTATATTTAAAGAGACTCCAAATAAATAATAAATTATTACCTTAAATTCTTAAAAATAGATCACGAGCGCCTTCTCGCGGTACGTTACCGAGCGCGTGTAGGCAGTACAAAATAAATAAATGTTTCTATAAGCTAACTTTACAAACCATCGCTCGGCGGAGAATCGCATCGGGAAGACTTCCGCGAGCTATGTAATAAATATCTAAATAATATAAGGTGCCATTTACAAGTGCGTGTCGATAACTAAAAAAACGTGTAACTACCATATTCACACCGCAAACTTTCGAGACGCCAGTATACAGTTCTATTTTTACAATATTATATGTCAAAGTATTAAAAACATCGGTATTCTGGAGATCATTCGTTGAGCGGGTGTGGACGCGACGCTCTGCGAGCGGGACGTCGCTCGGTGCGATTGGAAGACGAGTAGGCACTAAGGTGACGGACGATTCTTAAAAGCTACGCTTAATTTGTTTGCTTAGGGACTAGCTCGCTGACAACTTAGGCGATCACGAGATCACCGAACGCAGATGACAGACGGTTGAAAACTGGCAGTCTTTCTTCTTCTGGGTCGGGTGAGTGTACGCGACGGAAAGCGAAGGCCGTAGCGTGCGCCGGCGGAGAGATTGAGGGTGGAGAGTGCGGCATCAATGGAGATTGAGGGGCCAATGGGGAGTGCGGCGAACGGGGTGAGCGGGAGCCGTCGCTCATGTAGGACGCCTGAGATCCGCCCGAGGACAGCGATGCTATGGAGCCGCCGGGAGATGGCGGGTCACGGCGTCTCGCTTCCTCTGCGTTGTGCACGAAGTGACATCGTGGGCCGTAGGGACAGAAGCCAACAGAGTGGAAAGTGCGACACAACTCGGTCTTGTATTTCGGATGACGCTGAAGATTGCGCAACTCGCGCATGCCGTGAGCGAACTGACATTTGTCGCCATATTTGCAGACTCCCGCTTCTTCGAATGGTCTGCACAGTTCGGTCTTGTATCTGCTGGTGGCCGGCGGAGGCGGCGCGGGGTCGCTCGTGGTGCGCTCGAGGCGGCGGTGTCCGAGACTGTTCAGCAGTCCGGCGAGTTGTGCGGGCACGGAGGCGGCTCGAGCTAGCATGGGATGCTGGTCCCATCCCACGCTAGCGGATATGTTGGTGGTCCCCACGGGTCCGAGGGCACTGTTGACTGTACTGGTCATCGTCTGTACTGGGCGGGTTTGGTTCTGGAATAGAGAGACATGACATGTTAAAACCATTATCAAAAAGTTACAAGTCGGATTTATAACATAACTATTATTATTACTAGTGGGGGGCCAGTTATATCTTCGACCAAATAAAGTTAAGCCTGCGCCAGTACCTGCTGGGCTCGACAAAAAAAGGGACGCCGTAGGAACGTCACTCGTCTACCTGCTCGCTTAGCCCTTACCTATTATTATTATAACCCAAGTTTTTGTTATTTCACGTGTTTTTTTAACGCGCCATGGACCCAAACTATTATAGGTTTATAAATATTCAGTGCTATTTATTTGAACATTTTGAAGGGAGTATATGTTTAAATTTTATGCCCGTATACAGAAAAGAGGAGCTTGAAAAACCTATTCACGTATGTAAATGTTTCGTACGTCTTTTGTTTCAGTGACCGTCGAACTCGTCCGTAAGACATCACCATAACAATATGCTCGTCCGCGCAGAGGTAGTTGACACGAGGGGCATGCACAATCGCACTGATTGTAATCTATTGTTCAGCAAATGTTTCCTCGTGGCGTGGCTGCAGCGAAGAATAATTGTACCCGGTGTGCAACATCAGGGTAAAGACGTGTGCAGACTGTGTGGTGCAGATAAAGCAAGCACAGCGGCCAGTGATCGATTCATGGCTGATAGCTTTCATGGTTACATTGTTCAAACATATACCTGTACGTTTTGACATTGGATTATTTCAAGTTTACTCCAATATGCCCATTATAATAAAGCCTCTCATTTAGCTGATTATTTAAAAATCCCACTATTCCGAAATTTTCTATAATGCAGTTTTATTGTAATATATTCCGCAAATTTATAAAGCAATAAAAAGGTTTGTTAATTTTCCTACAATTCATATTTTCATCCAGTTGACGCAATACACATTAATAAACTATGAATAACACCTTCCACCCGTGTAGCTTTGTAAAAATAAATAAGGAAAACACATTGCTTCCCCGCAACGCAATACCTCATCTTCATGGGTTCCAGGCTCCGATTTGTATATCTAGGAGCCTAGCTAAGGTCAGGCCGAGCACGGAACATGGCAACTATACATAATGTATGATCATCACATCTCGTATGCGGCCTCAATCGATGTGAATGACATATCATTGAATATTCCATTCGCCTAGGTGCCTCACGCCACTGCGTTTTTATACAAGCAAATGATTGCGTTACTACTCTTTGTGAGGTAGTGCTATGCTTTATTGCTGCTTTATGTATATATATATATATATATATATATATATATATATATATGTATGTATGTATACCTATTCTCGTTCGCCTCCCGTACCGTTTAAAAAAATATTGCATTATTTGTAAGATATAAGTGTTGATATACAAAAGTACAACGTTGCGTTGCGTTGCTGTGTAATGGTTGGCGGTTCATGCGTGAACTCTTAAGGTTTTGCGGTTGGCAACCAACGATAAGTAAACAATTACACACGTTTGCTTTTAGCTGTGTATGACTGCCTATTGTTCGTTTTAAACAATTACATAGACTTCGCGAGTCATTTTCTACATCGCTGTCGTCAATATTCCTATAGTTCTTTTACGTATAAATGAATTTTAGGATAGAAGGCGAAAGCGTAGAGGACGAAGTAACAAGCCATGCAACTTTATATCACGGATGACTAGTGTATAATAGCACAGGGGTTAGATGCCCAGCTAGCGAGTGGCTATGGAAATTGCGAGAAGCCGTAATTAGAGAGTTATCAGAGCAGAAAATTGGTTAAGCGCTTTCCATCGGACGTTGCGCTGTGCAACCGAGATCCAGGGAAAATTGTAATCACTGTCGGTTTCGATCGGCCGCGGTACTCGAGTTCGAAATTAAACGCAATCAACGTAAGCGAACGCACCGTTACGGAATCGATATCATCGGAGGTCGGCCTATGTTCAAACTATATTGCGGTCAAGAATATGTTATACTAGCCATCCTTCCTGGCTTCGCCCGTCAATAACATGGAAGCCGTATTACTGCCACCTTAACAAATTAGACATTAAACTTTACTCGCGAGTCGTTCTATACTTTGGTGAGTGCCCCATGAAAATATATAATACACACAAAAGTGTGTTCGGAAATTATTACGGAAACACCGCAACATAAAGACGATGAAACAAGAGATTTACTAGCATATATACATATCAAGTTGTAAAAGAACAGATGAAAGTGATGCGGATCTCTATAGGCACAGCCAACTATGCATGACATATTATAGTGCACAAGTCTGTACACAGACAGAAGTGCGCTCTTTTTTCCCTTAGCCACCTATTCCGATGGGACGGTAGACGCGACTGGAGAGTAATCCGGCGCAGGATCGACACGATTCCCGTTACCGTCGGCCGAAGCACGTACTGCA
>JAFELO010000012.1:787779-839798 GCA_017140195.1 Eumaeus atala | reverse complement strand
AAAAAAAAAAAATGCAGGATCGACAGCTTAACGTGCTCTCCGAGGTAACAGGGATGTCACACAGCCAGTTTTTTGAGTTCGGACTAGTTAGAAATTGAAAAATCCCAACAACAAATGTTGTATGGCTCATAATAAAAACCGTTGAACTCACAGTATTGAGTTAACACCTAGTCACAGCAGGATTTATATATAAATTGTGATGTTGGCTGCTTGCTTCGTGGTCGGCTGTGTGCTCCGTACATTAGCGCGGTATTGCGTCAAGTCGTCAACACTCAACACGCAACGTGCACGCGGGTCTGCTTGTTTTGCTTCAATAAAAACACGTCCTGTGACCTACCGCATTTAGAAAATGCATTTTGTTACTATGTTGTGGCTGTGTCAATCAAGACAAGTAAATCTTATATATACAATTCACGTGTCATAATGTTAGCTACCTTTTTCCTCCGAAACGGCTTTACCGATTATTACTAAATTTTACTTGTATATTCAGTAGGGCTTCGAATCGGCGAATTCGAATTATTTATTTTTCATACCCCCAAGTGATAAGAGTTGCTCACCCCCTTAACATTATTCTTTTTATTTTTGGACGTTTTTTAATTTTTTTTTCCGATTTGCTTAAAATGTACACAAAGAAAAGATTAATTTATTTTTAATATTCATAATGATACATTGACACTTCGTTATGATACACTAACATTCGAAGGTTACAAATATGAAGTACAATGTATATATAGGGGTCGTCGATCTCACAAACTCCCGTGACACCGAGCGTATTTGCGTTGGCAATCAGTAAAATTTACACCCAAGTAGCCATTGGCAGCAGCTCCGTAGATGTGACGTGCGATACCAGACTCATGTTAACAATCACGACGGGGTCATTACGATCCGACTTCAATGTTTATAGCTAGCGCGTTACACGAGGCTTCACGTGGAACCTAGAACCCAATTAAATAAAAATGTTGTTATTCAAAACTACTAGTGCTCCGCGGTTTCACCTGCGTTACCCAACTCTGCTCTTATAGTTGTCCTGACAAATGAGTTATCTGGCACTAAATAATTTATTCAAATCGGAACAGTAAGTAATTCCCGAGGCTAACCGGTTCAACCAAACATACTTTCTAGCTTTAAATTTTATTATGATTAAGACAATCGCTCTTTGAACGTAAACACGTTTACCAAAACCATATACTTCCAACAAGTAGCCCCAATATTTCAGTTGAATCATCTGGATGTTATATTTAGATTTATAACATTGAATGTAGGCATATACGTCTTACAATGAATGCTACTATTCATTCAGAATCAACAAAATACATTTCGCCAAGAGGGCATTGGCATTCTCAACAAAGGCTTGTGAATCGAGGTTACTGGTTTTCAGAATATTTAAAAAACATCTGAAATTTAAATAACGCAATCTAGAGACAAAGATATTGTCCAGTCGACGCATCTTTTGAGAAGGTAGCGGGATTTGACGTGTCTTCATTAGCATGTTTTAAATGTCAACGAAACTGGTAAAGGCTAACGAATTTATATTTCCTCGAAACATATGCTTTCGGCAGTTAATAGGAATTATATACCTAACGTGATCTAGCCCAAAACTTGTAATCCACACATTACTTAAAAGAATTCCTATTTTATCAGTTTTATAGGATCGTGTTAACATTTCGGTAATTCGGTTAATCTTCATAGAAATGATGGCATTTACCCATTATCAATATTTTTATGGAATGTTACAATGATATTGACGATCGGAGTCTCGAAGGTTGAAACTGCTTCTCTGATTATAAAAAAAAACAACTTAAAATCTTTTTTTTACATCATCATGGGGGCCCAATTATCTAAACTTTTTTGGGTAGACGGATTGTTCTTAAGTTGTCACCATCTGGTTCAGTCTACTACCTTAAAATCAGGCCTATGTTAAGCGGGAGATGAGTGATTACACATGACAACGAATTGCTAATATGGATTGTTACCAACGCAAAAGTTCAGGAGACCTTTGTAGGAGTTTATGACTGAGTTGTTGCCTCTGTGTGTTAATCTATCAGTGCCACGCAGGTCATAAGACACATCAAACTCGTTCTACAGTACATCTAAATCATTGACAAAGAACTTTCTTCGAGTTAATTTATTTCGTTAGAGCGTATAGGCCGTTTTATTCATTATTTCCTGTAAGTCGACACTCGCCGGG
The DNA here is from genome assembly GCA_017140195.1 of Eumaeus atala. Lineage (NCBI taxonomy): Eukaryota > Metazoa > Arthropoda > Insecta > Lepidoptera > Lycaenidae > Eumaeus > Eumaeus atala. The sequence continues at coordinate 837,610 of JAFELO010000012.1, read as the reverse complement.
GCTGTGAGGCGGCCACAAGACTCTCGCGACAATTGACACAACCAACGACTCGGCCGAGACAACTCCTCTTAATTGAACATTAATTGCTTTTAATCAAATGCGTTCTATATTTAAATGAACTTTTAACGAGATAATAATAGTAACACTGACGTATTAAATGTCTCGTCTTTACAATTTTGTAGCTAAATCCGACCCTGTGTCGCTGCTTACACTGATCATTATCAGCCCCAGTTCGAGCACCAGAGATCTCCAATAACCACCCGGACCGGCTATTGCATGGAGTCGTCCGCCCCCTGATCTGGTAATGGTCGAGCAACATTTCGTCATCCCAAAAAAAATGAAATGCCTAAGTTTGATAAGTTATAACAACTGATAACTTTCAATGGAATCATAATATTTGTTGTTGTTGTTATTTATTATTTTACGTGTTTAGGTAACTGTAACTACAAATATAGTGACTTAAAATGTATCCCAAAGGAACTATCTTTTTTACAACTTTTTTTTAAATTTAAATTACATTTGTAAATTCAATATTGAGGATAAGTAAAAAAAAATACAACATTAATGCCCAATGCTACGTAGTGCAAGTAGCAATTATGTGGCTTTTCATGGGCGTCGGTAGGCGTAAAAAGGCTCCGATTGCTCGTTTGCCGCCTATTCTATATGAAAAAAGGTTGCATTTCAGAAAGAAATCATCAACGGTCAAATACATTTGGAAGCACTCGCAATGTACTTAGCATCGGTTAGACGCTATCAAATTTGATCCATTTCTCTGAGAAGCCCGAGGGTCTTGTCGATTGCTTCCATCAACTTTATTGAATGATTGCGCGAAAATAACCAACGTACTGAGATACTGGACCCCACAACAGATCCAAACCACCCGGTTGGTGTTATACTCGAGTTAACCTTTAATCTTTTGCCTCGGTCCCTATAACTATATTATATTGTTCTCATTTTTAATTTACATACAACGAAGGCGCAGCTATGAGATTTGACATTCGCTTATACACATTGTATTGTAATTTTAATGTATCTATTCCATAAATTATACGTTTTTCGTGCGCCGAAACAATTGACAAGTTAAATCTAAAAGAGCGATAGTCTTTTTGAATTTTTTTATCTATCGTTTTCGATTAGCAGTAGATCGCGAAGTGTTGAGAATTCAAATAAAAAAAATAAAATAGAATGCCATTTACAAATAAAGGTCATTCAAAGAAGACTTTTAGCAATATTGTATAAATCGTTGGTTTCATTGGGTTGAAAACCTCGAAAAATTGGTCATAATTTAAACAATAATTTGTGAATGTGTAAACAATTAGCGAAATGCAGGATGTATTGCATACGGTACAAGGGCGAGGGTGGAGAAGTTTAATTAGACCACTATTAAATCTACATTAAAATACATAATTTTACTATATATATATATATATAGTAAATACATAGCAATACAACTAGATACCGGCATATTTTCTTATTTTCATTCAATCATTTCATACATGTCATGTTTTATGTATTTTGGGCTATAGCTAGAAACAAGAAGTCATAGTATAAAATAAATGCAGAATATAAAGTATCATATATTCGAGTCTGGTCATAGAATAGCAAATAAACACAAATAAAAAATATTAATTTACATATTGAAATTAGGACGGATCCGCAGCGGACAGAAACTGCCGCGTGGTACTGGTGTTACTCGGCGAATAACTTACGCAAGGATTTAGAGCTGAGGTATTTTATAATAACTCATAATATATGATAATAAGTTGTTTTCACTATAATAGTACTAAAAACAAAAACCAAGAAAGTTCCTACTATTATTTGCGTTTACTTTTTAGTTAGTAAATTCCTGGAAATAATTCTTAATATACTCCACCCGCATCACATGATCGAAACAAGCATAAGAAAAAAACGCACAAGGAAGGTCAATAGGCAGGTTGATACGTAAAGCTGTGTAAGTCAGATTTAAGATTTTTATTATTTTTGCAGGACCAGATTGGTCCATTTTAGTTGATAGGTGAAATCTCAAGATTTTTATACTTCTTAATCAAGATCGTCACTAAGATTTTGATTATGCGCTTAATAGACTAATTATACAGATGCCAGAACTCTTAAATTAGCAATCCTTCCCTATAGCTCTGTTTCATTAACCCTCGCCCACGGGCAAACCTTACTCCCAATTGTAATTCTGTAGAACTAAATATATATTCCTATTAATAACTTTTCTGTGACTCAAGTTTTTTCTGTATCTTATATAAATAAAAATAAAACCCTCTGAAATGTATATAGGCTCATACTTCAGAATAACAATGTTTATTACGATAATAATTTTGTTTTTGCGTTAATTGTGACAGGCAAAGGGAAGTATAAAATGTAGGAATATGTCTGAAAAATGGTTGAATCAATATTAAATAATAATTTTAATTTACATAATAATATTTTTGATACAAATTACCGACATGTAACATTTCACGTTACCATGACAACAAATTCAGCAGTTATGACAGTCTGTTGGGACAGCTAGTAGGTAATATAATAAAGTAAGAGAATAGTATAATACAACCCTCATTCAATGGAAACTTGGTGAGCAACCACATTTTATAAATTAGGCATCCTCGCCAAGGGCATGAATAATGAATGTGTTGAAAGTACGTCTTATTGTTTAAGTTTTCTTTTTATTTATTTGCTACATTTGCAGTCTAAAAACTCGTACCTTTTATCTTACATTACTTAAATAACAATTTGTTTTATATGCGATGTTGTTGTGCTCGCTTAATGTTTTCAATTCAACATTTACAAGTTCCCAATCACGCAAACGAAACCGAGACGGGCGGCTTGTATGTTCTTATATTTAGTAACATGTGTGGTATACTATTTGTGCGAAACAATCGTACCAAACAGAAGCACAGGTTAAGCGTCGCACAACGTGCGTCTAGATGAGTAAGGCCGGATGCCGCGCGTACGGTCCGCATGCAGATGTGTCCAACTCCGTGATTGCCATGAGAACGAGCCGGCTATGGTAAAAATTCCGTCCTCACATTTATTTGAATACATATCAATTGTTTCTGGTTATAATACAATAATAAAAATACCTGATTTACAGTGAAACTGGCAGGAAATCACGTAAACCTATGTTTCCAGAATGATAAAACGATGTAACCATTATTGCCATAATGACGACTCATCAAGTTCATTGACTTGTAACTAGTGAGTGCATATAAACGTTTACGGGTGCAATTTTATAAACAAACCGTCTCAAACATTGTATTAACATGCTAATTAGTGGACACAAATGTTAGGAGACTCGTCTAAGGAAGTTTCATTGTGGGCACATCGGATTTATTTGGATTTCGTCACGTCGTACGCTTTATCTAGGGAATAATTTACATGGCACATAGTGTGAACTTTGAAAGATTCCAGAATTTATTTTAATTGTTTAAATACAAACTGTACAAAAAAAATCTGAAACACGATGTGTGTACACGTTTCACGTCAAACTGTTGAGCAGCTTGCGTTGCCCAACCAACTAAGCCGACAACATACATATACTTGTAATGTCCTCCTAGCAAAGTTTCGGCTACTTCGGCCACCTCCATGAGACCATGGTAGTATAAAATACTTGAGTGAAGACCGCCCTTTTTTAATTTTATTACGACGGTTGACTGGCTCGACGCAGGCGTCTCCGAACGTGTTTATTGGGCGCGTCGTAAACCCGAGGTGGAGGCAGTAAAGCGAATGTCAACAAAGGGCTCCATGCACGGCCATGTTTACCCCTTGGCTCAAAGCAGAGGAAGCACGTCCCCCGGTCGGGCCGTTTTTAGCACCTCCTTATTTATAGACACAACAGAGCGTTGCCCGCCGCTGATTTGCAGAAAGAAATAAGTAAACAACGTTACTCACGCCGCATGCAAAACAAATATTACTTTTTTGTTATCAACTATAAAAACTTGAAACGCCTTATCATAAGTATAGGTACATTTGTGATATTATGCTACAGAAATATCACAATTTTTATCAAATATTTTTCCGTTTACATTACAGTATATAGGCACAATTATTTTTTACAGTTCGGCATGTTTAACTCATTGATTTGACGGTTACAAATTGCATTTAAAAATTAGTTTTATAGCATTATTGTGAATATTATATACCTATTTAACACCAGACGGGTATTAAATAAGACAAAATTTTGTAAGAAAAAACCTTCCAACAGACAGACTCTAGTCGTATGCCTACTACGTGACTACGACGACAACAATAGAGAAGTGTATTATCCGACAAAAAAAGAACGGATATATTTTGCGTCGTAAATTCCACTTTTTATGTATAACTTTACAAAAATTGTTACGTAAATCTAATTGGTGTTGCTTATATCCGATGTCATCAGTCGTGCCAGCAGTCATTATTAGTCATTAGTATCCGTGGCTGTGCGCGGCTGTCTGCAATTCCTTTGTCCATGTAATTTTTATTGTTACGTCACAGCCGGGCCACGCTTTCCCCGCCAATTGTCAGCCTCGCAAAGATAATGTTCAATGAAAGAAGCAGCCAAGTGCGAGTCGGCCTCTTACACCGAGTGCTCAGTACCGACTGGAACTTACAACCTATACATATGTGTAGACAAGTTATATTTGGGGATTTCGTTTCATACAAAAATGTTTGCCGCCTAAATACATTTTTATAATATAGGCGGCAAACGAGAAATAGGAGACTTTCAACGACTACCGACGCCCATGAACATCAACATAATTATGCCGATGGTTGCCTTCCTTTTTCCCTCCACCCCAATGGGCCAACGGCTACTCACGAACCGCACGAAACGCGACAACGTATTTGTCACTTTACGGTTTTCATTACATTTTTTGTTTATGTTTATCATACAAAGTGCATGAAACGAACATTTTTATATAAAACGAACTTATACTAGTTTGTTATGGTCCTTTTTAGTGATATGTTTATAATTCGCCAATTTTCATTATTTGTTACCATTGCGACAATAGAATTACTTCATCTGTCAAAATTTCATGTGATTAGCTGTCCTGTATTACACACGTCATGAGATTAAGCCTAAAGATAGACAAGACGGCCACCGAATTCTCCGCAGTAGAGTCCCGTTTTTACCATTTGGGTAGGCAACCCTAAAAATCGTTCTCTATAACTAAGTTCGGTGACGTATGACAGTCTTGCACTGCAGCATTAGTCGTTATCGACAGTTTCGTAATTAGTGGTCAGTTAATTGTTTTTAGTGGAGATAACGGGACATCGCTAAGTGCTACCGGTCTATTGATTAATTGTCATACAGATGAGTTTCTATCACGAAATTACAGTTTTGAGATACTTGACAGTGTTGGAAAAAGCTTTTTTGTAACATATAATAAAGATACCTGGATAGAATTGCTAAATTTATAACCTATACAATGCTTTTATGTTTAATCCCACATAAACTTTAGTGTGGATTTATGTGCAATTGTATAGAATCTTTAAATTGTAAACTGAATCCCCATTTATGTATCTAAAATAAAACTTAGTGAGAAAATCAGAAGCGATGGAAACATGCTATTCAAAACTAAACCTACATTTATAAACATTTCTTGGTGGTACATAATTATAATAAAGCTGAAGCGGCTCGAAAGTTATGTAGATTTCATATATACCTCCATGGAACATATGATGGCCCAATGGAGAGGACAAGGAAAGTAGGGCAGCTGGTCTTCATGTCTATATATAAAAAAAGAAAAAATTTAGTTACTTAGAATAGACAACTTCTGTTGTCGGCTCTAAGTATCCATTTTCTTTTATCACGTCCTAACAGTTTTTAGAATTTTTGTCTGTTTATCTGTTTCTTTGCGATGATGCGCGGTGCGTGACGTGAGAATGTCTGAACAAATTTTAATGCGCTTTACTAATATGTCTAGAAAATCTACGGCCATGTTTTAAGGCCCTAAAAATGAGAACCTTCCTTAGTATATTTTAGACGGTTATAACCACTAGCACAGATAGTTAAAGAAGTTCATTTCAAAGTCGCCCGATACGCTGTAGGTGACTGTTTGTTTACATTCGTCATTTCTTTTTATAACGCAACCGTTAACATTATTTGACACATCACGGTCATAATGAACTTCACTTGCTGACCAAGAAGATTATATGCGTAGTCAAACAGAACTCAGCCATGTCGCTGAAATAATTGCTTTGCTGTTTTAATCTTTTACAAGCCCGCTATTTGTTTTAGAGGTAAACGCAAAAGTAGGAATTCTGAACGATTTAAGATCAACAGACAGTCACGTCGTATCCAATGTGTAGGCAGAGTGAACCGTGTGTCACATGTATTTAAGATAAAATTCCTACAAATATAATAAATGTAAAAGTTTATATGTAAGAAAAAAAAAAAGTTTACCTTACACAAAAAAAAAAAACTATTGAATACACTTTTCTAGAATACGGGTGGCAAACGAGCAATCGGAGCCTTCGAACAACTACCGACGCCCAAAGACATCCCGCATTATTGTCATGCACTCCCCTTTCTCTTCCATTGGGCGATGTCATGTGAGCGAGAGGCACCTCCCCGGCAGGCTCAGTTCGGCTGCAATGTAGCGTGGCATAACCTTATCTTAAATGAACTCAGATTTTATTGAAATATGGCACCACTGGAATTTACAATCTGGAATAACATAAAAATATTGTTGTATGTTGCAAAAAGTTATTTAGATACACAATAGCACAACTAGTGGACTATGACCGCTGTCTCAGCTAGTAAACTATAACACTAATATGGCCCAAACAGCGGAGAAGGCTGATGCTGATGTTTAACCGTAATGCACGTTAGACACGGTACACCAGCCTAGTAGCGACTAGCGAGTTGCGAGTGCTTTTATAAAATTATAAGTTATAAGTAACGCGCAAGCATCGAACCGGTTCCCATCGAAAGCGATAGCATTTCCTGCAAGAAAGTAAAGCCGTGCGCGCTATCCGGAAAACCAGACTATTTACTGCCTGATACAATCTCGGTCTACACTTACTAGGAACACGGTACAACGGAAGTAATTGGCTAATTACCTTTGGACATGATGCTAAGTGTATCATTTGCTTGTTATTATAGAATTTATCTCAATGATTTGCCGTAACTGACCGCTCACTCATTGAAGGAATACAAGTAGGGGCTCGGCCGTCGTAGTGTCTAATTGAAAGAGTTTTCTTTTTTTTACGTTCAAATATTGTCCAACTTTTAAATTTCAGCAGAGGACAGATAACAATAAAGCTACTTTTACGGATCTTATCGCGGTTTATTTAATTAATTTATCTAGCCCGACGTTTCAGAAGCTTTACAGCAACCATGGTCACGAGTGGACTCACAACCCGTCCTGTGAATAGTTTTATTGTAATGACTAACATTCGCGTAAACTTAAGACATCGACAGGTAACAAGTTTAACGTAGACAAGAAACTTTATACAGAATTACTAAATGGACTGGCGAAAGAAATATAATAATTTGAACGGTAACGTAGTAAGCAATATGTACTACCAAAAACAGCATCAAAACCACAAAAAGCAAAAAAAAAAAATATTTTGAACGAAAACCAGCAACTGTACTAACTAATTTACAACACAGATACTACACTGTACTATGGTGTAAATAATATGAATACATTTAATTTAATATATTTGTTATGCAGGGAAATGCGTAATGCTATTTCAATAATTTCTACAGTTAGTTATGTACGGTAATATAATTATAGCCATAGCATAGCAGCTAGCACTCAGGTACTGGTAGTTCTTTCGTATAATATGCTAATACATAAAAAAACATACGTTTTCAACCGAAGTTATGGCCTGTATACGGAAGCGTTTTCGTAAGGAATATTTATATTAGGTGGGTAAACGTTTTATTATCTAGGTTTGACTAAGCCACTTAAACTTCCCGGTCGTCACTCCCACCAAACCAAAGTAGCGTTGATTAGGTTCTAACAGAAGTGCTAAGATCATTCTGAAAAAAAAAAATCACTCCCGTAACTCCGATCCTATTGGTCGTGGTATATAGCCTACAAAGCCTTCGTTATGAATGTAGCTATCACATAAAAAAGTGTTCAGATCCAGCTCGTAGATCCAGATATCAACTCGTTCAAACGAACTATCCAAAAACATTCTTTAGCTTTATAATAATAGTATAGATATTGCTCTTAGTTCCTTAACTTGCGTATTTAACAAACAGATCAACAAGTTTAATACAAAGTGTGCTACAAAACAATATTTTTTAATCAGCAAAAACGAACACGCGGGGGAAACAGCGGTAAATCTTAACATTATCGTGTAGATAGGCGAGTGCAATCCTTTTCGTTCCAACTTCCAGCCCGATACGATATAGCCGCTGCACTTCTGCTATAGTCTACAAGTAATTTATATATAATATATTCAAGATTAAATATATACACAATATCTATGTAAATAATGAATACAGAGCAAGGCTGTGCAGCGTAGGATGCTTTGTACAAAAGGTGATGGGGTCAAGAGAGTCGCGTGTCCTTAATGTATATCGCTTATATAAAACATTAGTTGCGCCTCGTGGCTTCATCCGTTTAAGCTAACTTCTACGATGTGGAACTTTCATATAAAAGTATGACACACCTTTCACCTCCGCCGGGGTGGAATTTTCAAAAGTCAAAAGTTAGGTATTCTCCTACACTCTTCAAGGAACATACATGCCAAATTTCAGCTCCTTGCTCAGCTCAGTTATCGCGGCTGTGAGTTGTCATCAGTCCAACTACATTGTACATAAACAAAATACTTTATTGATTATATACATATTAATAGTGCAGCTTTACAATAATAACACTATTTCTTTAAATAGTTTACATTCATTAAATCCTTTGATTTAATGAATGTAGCCGGAGACAGATTGTCGGCCAAACACTAGGGATATGGATTAATAAACACTTCAAGAAGTACATAATCCGTTCAAATTGCCGATTAACAAATGCCAGACGGCTATTTTTCTGTGTTATTAATCTAATCTATTAATGTGTTATTAATGCTCTCTAAGGTTTAGTCCTTTAGTTTTTTTAGTAATGTAGTATAGTATTTTAGTATATAATTTAGTAAGACAGACACTGTGACAAACTAACTATTTAAACAATATGCACGTTTGGGAAGTTCAAAGAGATCAGATTGGACATCGAGGCATAAATAATTAATTATTATTAACAACTTCAAATAATTTACAATTGAATTTTTAAGACAACTTTACATACATTTATATCTTCCGAATATAATTATACTTGACATTATATTTTGAAATACACCTTTGTAATTAGCCTATATTGTAATTACTCATTTATATAATTTACGGTTATTTACATTGCCCAAATATAACGTGGTTTGGTAAGTTACTTAAAAACACATCGTCAACAAACTTTGAAAACTATTTACAATTGACTATCATTCTAGTAAAAACTAGTTTAATTGATATCGACATTAAGGACGTATCTTCTAGAAATGTTGTTGTTTTTATATAGTTACAAATAATATGTTAGGATATGGATATTTATATACAGATTATAAAAGAATGTATCCTCTTTTAACCAGTTTAGGAAACCTGATTAATAATTATAAATAATCTTCTGTTTCCCTTATAAATCAATTTAGAAATGGTTATATAAGATAAAATTAAAAGTACCCTTTTTTGGTCGCTGGGGAATGTTTTAGGTATGCCCCCAGGATGGGGCAGAAACCTGGGCGTTATGTGGGACTCGGGAGCTGTAAGACAGCTCCCCCTACCCACTAAACCCCAGCAGTTTTCCTTCTTATCTGCCAAGAGGAGGAGCCACGGGGACGCGAAGACATACAACTGCGAATCTACCAGCAGGCCCTTGCAGGTTCTTCTCGGGGGAGTTAGGTGGTACCCTCATCATTACGTTTAGATGTGCCGGAACACGCGGTACACCGAACTTCTCGGGTCTCATGGAGTACTACGACCCTTCCTGACGTGACACATGACGGCGCCTACGTCTTGGACCTCCCGTCCTGCCTCTCTAATGCGTTCCGCTTCCTCTTTTTTACGCATTACAGTTTTGACGTAGGAGTAAAACTAAAAGTACCTGCTCTAATATATCTAATCGTTGTTGCCTAATAAAAGAACAAAATACCGGCCAAGTACGAGTCGGACTCCCACACCGAAGGTACCGTACCCCGCATCAGCTGCAAAAAATGTAAGCAGGTGTACGCATATAATAAACAAACTTATATGTGCGGGCACCTGCTTACACTTTTTACGAAACAAACTACACACATAACTTTGTAATAGGTTTTTATGTGATATAATTATAATTTACCAATTGTTAGTATTTGTTTGACGGGTGGCGGATGGATGCGGGCTGCCCAGGATCGTGATGGTTGGCGGTCTATAGGGGAGGCCTACGTTCAACAGTGGACGGCTATAGGCTGATTTCATTCTTTCATTCACAGTATTTATTATTATATATATAGCGACAATAGAAATATATCAACTATCTCAGTGCTTATTGACTGCGGTCCTAGTAATAGAATACCTCCTTAACTTTTGAGTACGAAACCCAAAAAAACCTGACTAAAAATCTGTAGAAATATGTTATTATAAATACCCTTAAAACCCGTAGGAACACAATCAGCGTCGGTTTTCTTGTCATAATAATCCTAACAATCGGTCAGTGGTTCGGTCACAAACGCGGGCGCCCACAAGACGCAGCGCTCGTCGTCTGTAGCGTGCGCCGTGCGTGCTCTATGAAGATAGTTAAATTAGACGAGCCGAGAACGATCAACGAAGCAATCGGGGCCACTTGCGCTAATGAAACACTTCAATTGAATTGGGGACATTAATTCAGCGAGTACTGTTTACATCGCCAGCCAATAACAATCGCCAGCATGTGTAATAAATAGCATTACTTTACACTACGACTTTTAGTACCAGGTCAAGCTGCATTGCAGGCAAATTAACGGTTTCACAGAGTAGGAAGGAGGGGGGGGGGGGTATATGAATTAAAAACTTAAGACTTACCCACCAGATACCCTTCACTTTGTTTCCGTCAAATGCCTCCCCCCCCCCTCGACTAGGGCTGTGGATTAGAGCAAAGAACCTCTAACCAGGAACTTTACAATACGGCATTTAAATATGAAGCATCCACTACAGCATTTAAGTATCGATTAGCTATTCACCCGTTTAACAGTAACCTGTGAAAACGGCGCCAAGTCTGGCGTCATAACATCGTAGTATATCTAGTGTGCTAGGTTTTATGAAACAACTCCCCGACCCGTTTTTTGTATCTGTATTATGGAAATTGTGTGACTCTCTTAACCGATTGCACCATTTTATTCTGCGTTCTCATGATTCTTATTCTCATTTAGCCCGTCGAAAAACATGCGGAATCAAAGTTGGCCTTTTTAAATTAAATCTACTGTACTACTGTTACTATCGAATGTAGCAAATAATTTACTATAAAGCCTATCCTGTATTTGTAGTAAATTATATGCTACATTAATTACTATTCATTTTTAGATTAATAAAGTGTTTATGATATTAAAATATCTTATTTTTTATTCAATCGAGATGCGACATATGAGGTAATAAAATGTATTTGGTCTTCGAATAAACTTATCAAGCGGTGACTTGTGTGTACTTAAAATATTCACGTACAACATAATACTAGTTAAGACAATAATAATGCATTTAATTATTATTGCAGAGCCGGTGCGTACATATGTTGTAGAATTGAAGAAGAATAAGATGATTTAAATGGTCTGTCCTCGCTCGAAATAATTATTTGAGATTTGGTAAATTTCAAGCACTTAGAAACTATTTTTTAGACAAAACATAGTGGGTTTGTGCACAGCAGCGCGCAGCGGTGTGGTTGTGGCGGGTCAAGTGAAATTAACCCACATAATATAACATGTCTCAACCGCTTTTTACTCAATAATCTATGTATAATCGCGAAAGGTACACCCGAGCATTAAAATTAAAATGTTGTAAAATATGTAATAACAAATATATTAGAACCAACCAACGTTCCGTGAGAGAGGTCATTTTCGCCGTTATCATATAAGCAAGAACAGTCATTTATATTTTAAACATTATGTAAATATGAAAAGAATGTCTTTTTAGTTAAATTTAATATCGAAGTGCCAAAATATAAATGTACGTAGTATTTAAATACTAGGTACATTTATATTTTGTTAAAATTGAAATAGCTCAAGTATAAGAAGTAATAATAAAATGCAACGAAACGTAAGTTTGTGATATATATACAGTAGACGTAACAATTCAAGAAGAATACATTACATATGAAAGACGATCATAACGTGGCAGCTTATCTCCCTTACAATTATTATGGGGACAACAGGCCATAGAGGTATGGCCATGTCGCTGCTTATTAAAGTCAAGTAGTAGGAAGAAGGCCGACGATCATGGTTACATGTTACAACACCTACGCGAATGCGTAAAGATTGTAATTGCGACTATTAATGTCTGGAGGATCCACGCTACGATTGTTCCGCGCACGCGAGCCACGCCGGGGGATGGCGCAATCTGTTGCCATTGTCTCGCGACATATCGCATTTTAATATAAACTGTAAAATGCCAAGGATGAATTCAAATTCGCGACGACCACGAAGAATATGACACACATTTACACAGACTAATATAACCTAGCTTAGTCTAGTGGTAAGCATGCCTAGCCGCAGATTATGACATCAAGACTTCGAGTCCCGGGTCGGACGAAAGAGTCACTCCGAATTGGGAATAGAGAGGGCACTTGTGTATGCGTAGATACTTTTTGCACTATAATATGTCTTGCTCAGTTGTCAAGTATCTATAGAGATCTCACATAATACAGCTATACTGTCGCGTTTCGAGTGGTTTGACCCAGACGGGAAAAAGTCTAGCATCAAGCATCGGCAAGCTGCTCGTTTGACGACCCCCCCCCCCTCCAATAAACATATCATTTGAGGCGGACTGTTGAAATAATAACATTGAAGTGCACGAGCATCGTCAAAATCGGAGGCACGGCTCGTGATATAACAGTGAGAGTAGCTCGGAAATAAAATAGTGAAGGTCATATACGATAACGCGGCCTTGCCGTTGGCTGTGCCACTTTCTCCGGCAGGTTTGAGCCCGAGCCCACGTGCGTTTCGTACTCGGCGAAACAGCGTCTTCTGCCAGTGCGATTCTGCTATGAGTACTCGTGTCAAGTAGTGGTATTAATATTGTAATATGTGCGATAAGATTTATTAGAACTCTCCTAGACTTTATTTATAATTTAGGCAGCCGAGAAGGAAACGGGTCAACGAATGCCAGTGATTTCCCACACACTCAGACCGCTGCGACACCAGGGGCTTTACAGTTGCGTTGCCGGCACTTAACGTACGACTACAAAATGTATTTTAATTTAATTGGTTCATCGGACGCGAGATCAATTTGCTGCTAATTTGGACTCTATGTCTATGTTATGCTATGGACTAAGCAAATACTAGCCTAACCAAAATTGAATGCACCATATTTTCTTTCCTCCATAGCATAGGTCTTGTTCTAAGATTGTACAATCTAAGACCTGCTTTAATACCTACCGACAAAAATATGTAAGAGAGGTCAAATTAGTAAAACGTATGGGTACGCCCATACGTTTTACTAATTTAGATTCCTTATCAATGAATTATCGCTTGAAAACTTTTGTTTCCCTTTGGTCCGTGTAATTTCTTTCATTACACTACACTTGGCACTTAGATTCCTTACCAATGAATTATCGCTTGAAAACTTTTGTTTCCCTTTGGTCCGTGTAATTTCTTTCATTACACTACACTTGGCACTAACTAACCGTGTTACAAAATTTCTTGTATCTAATTTAATTGAGTTCTTGCTCAACGCAAATAAAAAACCTATCGAAACAGCATGTAAGAGCTTAGCAACAGTTTGTTATGTCACGTTGTTCTGAAACGTTTATTGCGTTTTGTGCCAATTGATGAATATAAACGTGTGGTTACAGTCATATTTTGTATTTCAAAACATCATTGCATTTGGGAAAGCTATACGAAGCTGGCACGGTGCTGTTGTCAGTGCTTGCTACATGTGCTACGTACAGCATGTTTGCTGACGAGAACTCCTAATACATGTACCCTCCGTACGTCGCTAAAGAAGATTTCACTTCAGATATATAACGTATTGCTGAAAGTATTTTTCTAAATATCAGTACGCAGTGAGGGAAGGTGTACAGTTTTTGATTCTGTGGAGATTTAAAAATATCAGCAAGCATGCAGACGTATAATAAGAAACCCACATAAGACAAATTTCCTACATTTTACGCCAGTATAGATCACCATAATGATGTTTAGATCAGTAATAAGGTGACAATTGTATAAGATTACAGATTTATGTTAGTGGAAATAAAGTTAGTCAGGACCTCTTGTAAAATTAATGTACCTAATTCTAGTAATTGAATTTAAGTTTTTTGGTTTAGTTACTCACTGTAATTTTTAATCTAGTTTCAAAAGTCTTAGTATAAGAATAGCTCCATTCTTGAGAAATGTTAAAGGTCGCTAAAAAAAGTTGCTACGTTTCGAAGCCGAGCAAAAACCCCAATAAGAGCAACCAAAATAGCAAAGTCCGTTACGCTAAAATAATATGGCCTAGGTAATAATTAATTTCCTATTTCCTTCGATTACAATAACATAATCGGAAAAGTATCAGTACGTATCGTCTAACACGCAAATTGAAATTTTAACACCCATAATAAGTTTGCTCAAACACATTTTATGCAGAAAATGGGTTATACAAGTAGTCACTCAGATATTATTTACGTCAATATAACTCCTGTGATATATTTATTCAAATATGTCAACATTGGATGTGGCATGTATTAAAAGTACAAACTAAATGTGTTGCGTTATTAACACGCCGGTGAAATATTTGAGGATGGTATCACCACTACAATGTGTTAGGATTTGAAATTGGTATTGACGAGCAAACGCTAGCATGTCATAACCAGGGAAATCGAAGGTTGTCTTTGAGATATTGGAGTAGGTACTGTTGCGTTGCAAACACGTTGCATTAGCCAATGTTTTCACAACGAAATAGTGGATTAACAACATTGACTACGCAGCGGACACGCCCGTTTCGTCACGCTTTATTGCCATCCAAGTTTTCAAATGACACCATTACAGCCTACGTCTCTTGAGTATACCTACTATGAGATGGTACATTACAGCCTACGTCTCTTGAGTACACCTACTATGAGATGGTACATTACAGCCTACGTCTCTTGAGTACACCTACTATGAGATGGTACATTACAGCCTCCGTCTCTTGAGTACACCTACTATGAGATGGTACATTACAGCCTACGTCTCTTGAGTACACCTACTATGAGATGGTACATTACAGCCTACGTCTCTTGAGTACACCTACTATGAGATGGTATATAATTCTTAACTTTAGGTTTTAACAAAACTACGTTATTACAGTGTAAGTTCCCCGCTTTATTAATATTTTTTTACCTCCTGTCTTTGCCTGTAAAGTAACCGAAATTTACTAATTGTCTGTGATATAAATGTATTTGTTTAGTTTTAAGTTCATTATTAACGTATCCATTTTGTTCTAGCGTTCCGACTGAGAACACAAGCCGCCCATGCCAACTTCTGAACTAGGATATTTACCTGTAACAAACAAAACAATGAACGTAAATTAATCTGTCAGTATTATAATAAACAGGATACACATTATCATAAAGTTTATTAGACATAACCACGTGAAGATATAACCAGTTAACAGGCTGTATAAATATGAATTATGGACAATACATGTGATATATTACACGATTTCGCATAGTATTAATTTTATTAGAAACATTGCAATATTAACTTATTTTATATTAATTTTAATAGCTAGCAATATTATAATAAAATATACTTTAACATTTCTTTAAATACTGAGTAAAAGTAATGCCCTGAAACAGCACAAAGATATGTCCGAAGGATGATCCATATGAATAACCGATGATGATGCGTGTGACGAAAAAACAATGGAAAAATGTCGTGAAGAGTAAAGCATGAATGTGGACAAATTCACAAGTCTCAGCTAGTTCTTTACATTTATTCTTCAACATGTTATAGCTGCGTAAACGGATTCCGTGATAAACGTTAAAGAACTCGCATTTCTTTGTCCTGCTATGACAAAACAAAAACATGTTAACAACAGAAATAAAATATCTGGTGGCATTTTAGCGCTGTTTTCGTTCCATTTCCGGCTACATGTCACAGTGCTCGTACAAATTAAAGAAACACCCGTAGTACAACAGAATGTAGCGATAGTGACGTAGCCTTTGTGTGGAGTGTGCTGTGACAGTCGCCGAGCGAGTCTAATCAGCTAGCGACTGGGCGGCCTTCGGCGGGGCGATTGGATCCATCAGCGAACACTGTACGCACTTTATGAACAGCCCTAATCATTATTTTAATGATGATCTCGCTGGAATTGTGTGTGAGGTCGTACAGGATACCTTAAATTGTTCTCAACCATTAAGTTTGTGGCAAAGTGGATATATAATAAACAACAGCTGCAAATGCAACCAAATAATATTTTTTTGATAAAAAATGCGGATTGGGATTTGAAATTGAGTAGCAATATCATTTGACTACCGGCTGACGCAGTTGTAACATGGCTCGGATAAGCCAAGCATGTTGCGCCAAATATCGCGGTTTCGAATCCTGCACAGAACATGGTCTTTAACCTAAACTTAAATAATATTATACAGTATTGCTTCATTATCATTATTTCCTGACTGTTGATGTCTGTCGTACTAGGCGAGTAATTAGTTTGTCTTCTTTTTTGCACTTGCCATAACAGTTCGTCGGACTTTTGTGTCTTCTAGTTTTGGGAGACGAAAGGGGGACAGACCAGAGGGGTCCCCGCAGATGGGAAAAGACGGACCGGATTTATATCTTGTGTTCAGATACACTGTTAGCAGTACTAGACTTGCGAATCCATCATTCCACGTAGTACGTACGATAACTGGCCGCCCACACTGTAAAACTAATGGTTTCTATATTTAGACACCAATATCGAATATTGAACTTCAACTTTGACACATTGATCAAGTCTTCAGTACGAGTTAGACACCAGCTCGTCAGAGTTGTAGTCATCAATAGTTATACAGTTTGTTCGCAAAAGCAATTATTTTTTTCTTTTATAGAAAAAAATATAAAAAATAATTATATTTTTTGCGAAAATAGTTAACTTTTGTAGTAGTAGCCAATGGCCATTTGAACAACTATTAAGTCTTTGATCTTTTTTGTTATAGTTTCAAAATGTGGCATTGCTATAACAAATATGTACAGTATATCGTGTAAAGCTGGAAGCCCAGGGTACCGCTTCATAACACTACTGCACAGACCAAACGTAACCCATTTGTATAACGCATTACCCAATTACCTTGAGCAACGTAATTATTTCGTACTTACAAATTTTTAAATGTTACGACAAAATGATTTTTTTATCGGCCAATGATATGGCGTTATCGTCAAGTATTCGGTAATCTTTTTATGTTTCTTACATCTCTTTTATCAAATCTTATTATTATTTAATACTTAACATGGTTGATAACTTATTTATGTCTAGGCTGAGGCAATAATAAGAATGCTTTTAAAATGGGATTTTGTAACAAATGTGACTATGATTGGAAAACATGTAATTTTCCCACTGTGTTAAGAGTATTCTGGGTAGATCCAGTCCGTCTAGTATATCTATATTTCTTTTCGTAATGTAAGGGTCGTGTTATGTGGCACTTCTCTTCCAGTTCCCTAAATGTCGTGAAGATGCTGGTGTATATTTACGTCATTGTAGTGCGTTTACTGTAAATAAATATAAAGCCGAAAATGTTTGCTCCACCAGCCTTTATCTAACCGCGCCTTTGCCAAAAAATTATATTTTTCAATGAATATATGGTTAAAATATATTTCCACGTTTAGGTCTAAAATGTAACGTGCACAATTCGTCAACGTGGCGTGCACATTGTGCGAACCTCTCCCCGTTTTCTTCACTAATTGCTCGTTATTATGTCCCCAACAGATGTGCCACATCCGCTCTCGGCCGTCCTTTGCCTTTTTTCATCGCAACACAACAAGTGTTCTGCTCTCTTTTGGTAGTGACTAGTGTCTTTATATGTCTGTAATATTCCACGATATCACAACACAAACGCAGACAACAAAGATGTCATTATTCGCTTTATCAAGGCCCCGCTTGTATAAATATAGAATACTGGATGATATAAAAGCCTTTCATATGTAGAGTTTACTATATACGATCCCGTTGTGCAAATTATAACGAGTATAAATTCTCGTGGCGATTGTTATGAACATATTTTTAGTAGTAAAGGGTGCTAGCGAGCGATTTGATAGACTAACAGTAAGTGCCTATCCTTCTTAGTTTGGAGGTGTATTTTTTTTAGATTATGGATGAGCAATCGCGTAGCCTTTTGAAGCCCATAAACATCCTTATAATTACTATGCCGAGGCATTGCCCTCCTCCCCTCCAATAGAATAGAAGATAACACATTTCGTCTTTTTTATGGTATTGGGAGCAAGTCAATCAGCATTTTGTTGACAAAACGCACAGCGCGAGAAGCATGGCTGTCACTTTGCAGCTGCTGTGCACGACATGTACCTACCCCGTAGTGCCAGCCCGTTGCTACTGTAATACTGGATCTTACAAAATTACTCTTACTCTAGTTATACGTATGTCTATAAGCATCGAAACTGGTCTAAAGAATAGTGAGCCCTTGTTCAAACCGTACACTGTTGTGCTACAAACTCGACATAGATAATAAGCGCGGTTACGTGGCTTTTCACTTTCGGTGGCACTGTTGGCGATCCATGCGGGGCTGGGTGTAACACTGTCGGTGGCGTAACATTCCCTGGCATTTTTTGCATTGGTTTTTTTTTTCAAATTTAAATTTTACTATGTAAATTTCGGTGTGAATTTTATTACCTAAATATATTCCTGGTCTCATTAAAAAAACATTTGTGACACTTATTCCCAGTGCAAATAAAACGTTCCCGAAATATCCTTGGATAAAAAACACGAACTATAAGTTTTTAAGCAATTTGGCTATAAAAATAACTATAAAATGTAAAAATAATTACAAAAGTCCTCAACTAATTCAATAATAATAGACAGCATCATAAACCACGTACGGAAAAAAATCTTTACATCGTTAAGAGAGTAACAATGGTTACATCATTCCGCCCCACTTTGTCGGCATGGACTACAGATAAAACCGCGTTCAAAGTTAGTACTTCTATGGCTTGTGTGTTTTTGTAGTATATTAACCTACAACATCGCCAATTTTTATCAAAATCGTAGCTTCGGCGTTATTCAGTAACACATATTAATACGATAAGATTGATATTTTTAAATCACTAAGCGACCCGCAATTGCATTTCATATATACACGCGGAGCCGGATGTGTTGGGGTATTTTCGGCTCCTCGCCAACTAGTTGTAAATACGTGACGACGCAGGTTGAACAAACTGTCGCGTTACGTTCGTTACGCGGACCGGAGGCAACGTTATCGCAGGGTCAGCCAGATAACTCGGGTAACCTACGAACTTAGCTGTACTACTTTTTGGATAGCTTATCAATTTGCGTCATATTATTTTTCAAATGTGTTGCCATTGAGCTGATACAAAATCTTGAATATTCTATATAATTATGTGTTATTAACGTCATCTTATTTATCAACTGTTAGTGTGGCTGCGAAATACGTGACACAATAACTCTTGAACCTCCTTGGGGAGACAGGCTGAAGATTGTCCTGAACTATAGTCGTGGAGCTACAACTTTACGTTTATACGTAGAATAATCAAAAGGATTTTTGTTGTTTTCGGTCCATTTGGTAAACCTTTTTTTTTTTTGTTGACGCGGGGAAACGCATTTACGCGCCTTCACTGGCCCTGGCTAGGGTCCAGTGGTGTGTGGGGCTCGCGGCACATTATATAGTGCTGAATACCCACAAAAACCACCGCGAGTGCCACCAGTGCCGCCTTTGATGAGGTGCCCCGGAACAACAAATCATCAGGGCACCTCGACGGCAAGTCAGCCCCCGAAGAGACCGACGCCACCTCCACAGATGGGGTTGCCCCGAACCACAGGACAACCCTACCGACTTTGGGACAGTCCAATGGGGTGAGGTTCCCATCCTCGCCCCTTGCCCCGTGCGCAAAAGCGCCGCCACTTTTTGCTCTTTTGTCCCCTCTTCTTATAAGAGGTGTACAAAGAGCGGCACCTCCTCCTGCTCTTTAGTCCCCTCTTCTTGTAGGATGGGTACTAAGAGCCACCACCTCCTCGGTTCAATTGGCTTCGCCTAAGGTGTCTCGGATAACCCCAGGCTACTGAGCCCCATCGCCACAACAAGGCTTGAACCATGGAACCATTTGGTAAACCTCATTGAATAAACGCCAATACGATCTTTCAACAAATACCGCCGTATTTTAAATAAAATTTGCCATTATTATACAAAATGTTTAATAGCAAATCCAGCAGTAGTATGGCCACTGATGATGACACAAAAGGTTATATTTAATAACAC
Source organism: Eumaeus atala (assembly GCA_017140195.1). Taxonomy (NCBI): domain Eukaryota; kingdom Metazoa; phylum Arthropoda; class Insecta; order Lepidoptera; family Lycaenidae; genus Eumaeus; species Eumaeus atala. The sequence goes on along the minus strand of JAFELO010000012.1, from coordinate 817,025 downwards.
TCACAATTATAAACAAAAAGTTAATACATGGCGTAGTCCGTTAAATATTTCCACAGTATTGAGCATCGCAGCATGAATTTTACATGCCCTACACCACCCCATCCGTCACGGTGCGCTGATGACCACTCCACTTGGTTACTAGGGGCTACTGAGGACATATCTAATGAAGAAGTATACGCTTCAATTGGGCATAAAATTACTATACAGACTGCCTGATTCACTTCTACGTTTGTAAATACGGCGGTAACTATCATACTAACCCTACGAATATTATAAATGTGAAGGTATGTTTGTTACTCTTTCACGCAACTATTATACAACGGGTATGGATGACATTTGGCACAGATATTATCTTTTGGTTATCTACGCATGACTAACTTAACTACAACAAATGTACTATTCATAAATATTGGAATGTTCTTATTGCTCGTTATAACACGAGACCATAAATATGTTTTAACGCGAGCACCGCGGCCCGTATTTCACATTTTGCCACGTTGAGTTTTATGGGTCCTTGAGCGGGTGTACCGGGCGGGTCGCTACTCGCTCCGCTCGTGCGCAATCATGCACGATGCGCAGAACTGCGATTTGAAAATATATTCCACGTCGCCCTTACATGTTGTTATCGTATCTAGTGGTTAACTCGCAGCATGTACAACACTTGTATTACTGTTCAATCGTTAAGATTTGTACGTGTAACAACGCGGCATGTATCATAACCGTCTTTCCATGAACGCTAAAACGTCCCTGCCATCGTATTGGCGGCCAACTCGGACGCGCTTATAGAAAAGCTAATTCTACACCTCTCCGTAGGATCTTGTACTTGGGCACAGTTTACGGCCTACCTTTGCCTATAAAGGATGACGATCTCTACACAGAAACCGTAGATCCCTGACCGCCTGCTGTACAGTCGGTAGGCGGGAAGAAGCAAGTCGAAAAATTCTTCGTCTTCCTGACCGATATCACGACACGAATGTTAAAGCAATGTATTTGCCATTTAATCTTGCGACTATTTACTCTTAAGGCGCAGACTAACACGATCCACTTCCGAATGTTGTTTAGCAATTGACAGACATCCAAATATACTTTCATCGGTATAACATGGCTTACGTGATACGTACGTAATGTGGGCATAAGACACAGTGTTGGATAACCACATCAATCAATCTAACGAGTCTGCGTAGATCATTAACCGCTTTGTGTTGCATTCTATTTTTACACAACCAGCAGACACACTATTACCATCATACGTGTCCACGTAGTTCACGCCTGTGACCTGAGTTTAGTATTCACCATAAAAACACAAGGAGTTTGATACTGTCCTCATATACAAATTTGTAAACGGAACACTGCTCGTGATGCTGCCATAATTTCCACATGTCTCCACATCCTGCTGCTGCGGTAACCATGGATTTAACGACAGCGGCAGGGGATCGAAGGTTAAGGAGACAGATATACAATACGAATGAGGAATGAGTAATCAGTAAAGTCTTACACGTACCATGATCACATTGGCCGGGTACGGTGCAGAGGTGGTGGTTTTTATATAGAAGGCTGTAGGGGCTTTTATATAGAAGGCTATAGGGGCTTTTATATAGAAGGCTATAGGGGCTTTTATATAGAAGGCTATAGGGGCTTTTATATAGAAGGCTATAGGGGCTTTTATATAGAAGGCTATAGGGGCTTTTTTTACAGAAAAGGGGCTGAAGATGTCGCTTTACGGCGGTATTATGTGAGCGAGAGGTAAGAGTAAGAGCTCATCGGTCGTGGCGGCCCAATTCCGTTACATGGGCAGGTGTAGCGTCATGCAATATACACGGCACTACCTCCTCCTATGCTGCATGGCACTACCTACACTACTTCCTAAAAAGGTGTGTCAAGAGCCCTCGCAACCGGCGTGTGTTTGGAAATAGTTATGACTGTGAAGGATGTGTGAATGTCTGTAAGAATCGTGCTCTTCTGGGGCACTGGCGTGAGAATGGGGATAGGGAACAGAGGGGAGTGCCAGCCTTTTTTTTATAAACAAGGAAACAATAAATACCCAAAGAAAAGAAAGAATCATAAGTGTTCATTCACATTCATACTGTTCGTGCACTTCCGCCGGTAGACACACTCGACCTTTTGAAAGTGACCATTAATATTTAATTATAAAAAAATTTCCGAAAGCTCAATGGTTAAGATTGCGCATAATATTAATATTATTTGTTATTCATCGTAATAATTATAAAGTTGTAATTATGACAAAAAATATAATTATTATTCGTAATGCAGTAGGTATTAATTAATGAATGAATCAAATCTACTTATTCATTTAGCCGTGACAGATAGCTTAATTAACGAACGAAAAAAAGGAATGGCAATATACGCGTGATTCCAGTCTAGAAGCCTGCACAAACACACCTCCCTAATTGCTAGTCAAAGTGGATTAAAATCGTGACTATAAAAACATAAGGAAGAGTCCACAAAGCCGCGAAGCAGGAAACGATGGAGAGACCTTGTGAAGTTCAACGCCTTTGATGACGGCGACCCACGACGGTCTTCCTACACGCGCCATCACTACTTCCGTCATTCAGAGAAAACCTGACCTGTGAGCTATGGCTCTGGCAACACAATTTATATGGGGCCAGCTGTATGCTATTGTGCCCTAAGTGATAAATAGATATAGTTGGATAAAGCACATCATGTATATTCATATATTTCCTTGGTTGTCTCGGGTTGGATACGGCAAACAGAGGCCTGCATTCTTGTAATTTGGATACAGCTGGTGATAATCCGCACCGTAGGCAACGTGTAGAGTTCGCAGAATGCTCCACATACAGCCCCTTCTGCCGTGAGAAAAGTAGCGGGGATCAAGAACGGGCAGCTAAACCTAAGGCTAGCTCTGAGTTAGTTATACTTGAGTGTTAGAAGTGTTTCTCTCAAGACCGGTCAGTTACTAGTGTGACCTATTAGTGCTAAGAGATCAAAGCTTTGCCACTACGGCCGAAGGCAGTGGTTTTTAGTCGGTAGTAACACGCTTCTGATGCCGAGCCCGACACACCCATCCGGTTTCCCCAACCCCGGTTGGACGATGCACAAAGGCATGCTTAATATATATAAAAATATAGCATAGGCGGGCAAACGAGCCTTTCGATGACTACCGACGCCCATGGACGATGCCACCGGTAACTCACAAAAAACACAAAACGCGACAGCGGCGCTGTCACTTTACGCCGATATCAAGTGTGCGAGAGGTACTTCCCCGGTAGTGCCAGCCCAATTCCGTTGCACAGGAGGATGTAGTGTCGTGCACCATGCATGGTACTACCTTCTCCTATGCAGCATGACACTACCTCCTCCTAGAACAAGAACAAATTCCTGTTCTCTGCGTAACAAAAAAAAAGAGTCCAGTGATCTGTGCTTGCATTGATATAGAGACGTATCATCAATGCAGGCACAGGAGCTAACGATGATGATTATAGACTTATCTGCAAGTTAAATTTAAGAGGTGTAAGTAATGCAGCGGAAGAAACACTGTAATCCGAAGACAAAGAAAAGGCTTAAAAGGCTAGATATTTTTTCCTTCCTTTTGCGACGTAAAGGCAATTATGTACAAACGTGCCACAACAAACTACAACATTCCAATAAACCTCAATGATTAGACCGCGGGTTATTTGCGTAGTATAAGGATACAGTCTCCACAAATATCGTAGTATAAGGATACAGTCTCCACAAATATCGTAGTATAAAGATACAGTCTCCACAAATATCGTAGTATAAGGATACAGTCTCCTCAAATATCGTAGTATAAGGATACAGTCTCCACAAATATCGTAGTATAAGGATACAGTCTCCACAAATATCGTAGTATAAAGATACAGTCTCCTCAAATATCGTAGTATAAGGATACAGTCTCCTCAAATATCGTAGTATAAAGATACAGTCTCCTCAAATATCGTATAGTATAAGGATACAGTCTCCTCAAATATCGTAGTATAAGGATACAGTCTCCTCAAATATCGTAGTATAAGGATACAGTCTCTTTTCAAATATCGTAGTATAAGGATACAGTCTCCTCAAATATCGTAGTATAAGGATACAATCTTAACAAATATCCTAGTATGAGGATAGTCTCCTCAAATATCGTAGTATAAGGATACAGTCTCCTCAAATATCGTAGCGTACGAATACAGTATCCCTAAATATTGGAATAAACCGCAATGCAATGGCGTTTTTAAAATTCCCTCTATCGGTGGATTTAGCTACTGGAGGTAGAATTTTGACACAAGTCATATGTTAAAATTCTATCTCCAGCAGCCATATCCGAAGAAGTATTGTAAGTATATGTCAACTAATACTTCGGTTAAGTGGCGATGGTATTTATATCACCAATGATCAAGATATAAACAGAACATCTTCACGATACTTCGCCATCTAGTACTCGATGTAGACCATCTATTACAATACCAGGAACTAGTAAGATAGAGAGTTCAACTTCCCAATATTTGCTCGTGTGTACAAATATTTCCGCTCAGTTTTTGCTATACGTTAACTATAGAGGCAAATTACTAGTGTACAATCGTAACTAGCGTACACCCTCAGGCTTGGAGTTTCGTAAAATTCGTTCTCAGCGGATACCTACACCCTAAAAAGAACCTTTCTGCCAAATTTAAAGTTTTGTGGGTCCTGAAATAACTGAGATTCCCTGATTAAGCAGGTATTATTTCGCTGTTATATATCAGAGTTCAAAATAACATATGATTTATTGCATAATTGACGCAATGGAACTATAAATGTCACTGTTTAGTACAAATAAAGACATTAAATTTGTTTTCTCTGAATACAAAAGTTTGCAAATTATTTGGTTGGTTAATTTTATGCGAAAACTTTATTTTCATATACTTCAGAATTAATAACAGGCAACTTCTGATAAATACTAACACAACTGCTTAGGGCTCGTTTTAACACACAAATTCCGCGAACGAATTCTCGACTACGCGGCTAGAGTTTCAATAACATCCACAGAGGAACGTATCTATAGGTAATAAATATATTTAAATTACTATGTCTTGTTTGTGTACTAGTATTGAATCACCTAATTTTAAAATGTATTTCAACATTCCCCCATACCATTTCGCGAGGCTAACGATTTTTTATATTATTTAGAAAAAAAACGAAGGGGTCATGGAAAAATTATCCTTGTCTTGATTGTAATTTTTTTGAAGATTTTTTATTTAGAATTTACCTGGAGATTTCATCATTTACCAAAGTTAACCTTGCACACGGACAATACTTTCTAGATATATATCGGCACGGTCATTTCATACATTTCATCTTCTAAAGAAGATATTATTTTATCTACCCATAAACATGTCACTGTTACATATTTCAAAATAGGTTAGGACAAGTATCGCAGTATCAGTCATGTAACATGTCAGGTCAGGTGTGCCATCGACCCAATAGGAAATGGACGTGCCGATAATCGTTTCCGAATTTGGCACGGTGACCACGTCGTCCTCTGTTACGCAATGACACTGACCTACCGGTGGACTGTGCCACTTTCATTATTGACACACTATCTGAGAGACATCATGAACGTGCTCTGCGACGTACGCGCACGTAGATTTCCTCTAGATAACGTAATTGTTACGAGACACATGCCATACAAAAGTACGAATGAGTATAACAATTTTGTTCAGTCTCAGTATTTAACTACATAAAAACGTATTTTATCGTTGAGTGTAACAATAGTTATAAAAAATGATAAACACTCTGAGATCATATTTTTGTTTGAATTTGTCAAATATTACTAATAGAGCCTATTAGTGAAATTTAAGGACGTTTAACAAATATCTACCAGGAGAATAAAACGCGTCGATATACATTGTTCTTAACAGGATTATTATAATAAGGTAATGTTAGATTCTTTTTAGAGATTCTTTTTATTTTATAATTTACTGATGTTATTCTAGGTGATGACAGATGACAAACGAAGAGCTGATTAATATGGAATCAACACTCCCTTACCTGATGCGCGTATTTATTAGTATATAACAAACAAGTGAGCATCACAACAACAGTGACGTGCCGCGTATTAATAAAATGTCTGCCACAGATAGTGGCGGGTACTAAGCACCCATTGTAACAAATAAAGCGATAACTGCAACTGCGTCCGACGAACACACACTAAATACAACGATAAACGTTCATCGTCAAAATAACGCTTCATCCTCGGCGCAATTTTGTCTACTGTGTTTGTATATGTTGTATGTGTCTATAGAATGTAGAATGCGTCCGTTGTTGCCAATCCTGTGCTGTTGATTAGCAGCCTTTAATGGTAGGGACTTGGTTAAATATTCTTAATAATTCACGATACAATTGGCCGAAGTAGTTGTACTCTAAATACATACGATTGTTTGGTCCAGTCGACTTTCTTGTTTCTGTTAATTCGCATTTCTTTTGAATACAAAAATACTTGAAAAGGTAATGGAATATTTACCGATTAAACATACTTCAAAAATGAACAAATATTTGGTCTTGTGTTTGATGAAATTACTACGTTGCAGGTTAAGTTCAACATTTACTGATCGTACTTGTTGAATGCACAAGTCTGACGTGATTAACAAATTCAGGTAAATTATGAACGTCTCAGGAAAATAAAAGGCAAAAATGGAATTACAAAACTTATTTATGACGTTCCTTGTCAAGACTAAGTGTATTTCTCACTGACATAAAAACCGATTCAAGAGTTCAACTAACCGTAATATTGTCATGTCATATGGAAAAAATGAGCTCATTATAGGAAAATTTCATCGGGATCGATTTCTTCAAGATTATCAGTAACCCTAATAAGTGTTAAGTGGGTTTTTGTGGTCCGTTTCATCAATGTCACCAGTGGTAAGTGCATATGTTAGCAAGTCTAGTTTTCATGTTGCAAATAAGTGTTATTAATTTTTTTATACCATATCGCATATGCGACAGCTAATCTATTTACTACGTACTTGCGATATAATTATACATGGCGCATTTGAGGGCTCAAATTGTTATATGATATTACAATATAATTCAGAGACTAATAAACATGTCAGGTTTTTTTGTACATAGAGCTGATCGCAGAGCTCCTTAGAGAGAGAAGAATTGTTAGTCGACCACGTAACAAGTGGAAACACTAAGTAATGCATTTAAGCCTTTCCACCTGCTGGTCCGGGTCTGATATAAGTAGCAATGGTTGGTTGAGACTGATATATCAAATGACTGGCTGTTGGGTTAATTTATAGTTGTAAAGGTTGTTCACAAAGTTTAAAAAAATACTTTTCTTGGTAACAAAAAAGTATTTCTTTAGGGCTCATTACAATACCATTTTTTAGGGCACGCAAGTAAACCGAAACATCATAACGACAAATAAAGCTCACAATTGCAAGGATGCACAAATAGAAGCATCAATTTTCTTGAATACATTCTATTCAAAAAAATTGGTAATGTAATGATTTAGTATTTTTTATAATTAGTTAATTTATTAATTATTTTATTAATAATTTATTAATTTATTCTATTAATTAGTACGTATACAGTACACTGCGTTATGTGTCAACCTGGATTGATACAGAATTAAAACACATAAATATGTATGTATGACGCACCCGAGGTCCGATTTGCAGGTGCCTAAATGCGCAATATATAATGTGAAATTGGGGTGACTCCCAATTTACATAAATAGTACGACAAAGAGTATGTTAATGAATGGTAAAACCTGTTCCCATGGAACAGACGTTTTATATAATTTAACACCATTTACCATTCTCCTCACGGTATTTAAATGTTTTTAAGGTCACACCATCTACAACTTGTAGACCACAAGTGGAATTGGTTTTTATTCGTAAATGTTAATTGAAGTTGATGACAAAAATTAAAACGAAAGTGAAGGAACGACGTGAAAGATCAAATGCGGCATTAATAATTCTTCTTGGTTTTTTGGTATTCGCGATTTGTTACGCCTAGTCCATAAGACAGACAGAATGTCCGCGGACTTAGCATTTCTTAAGACACTATTATTTATTGCTCATAAATATGTTATTTCATATAATTTCGTCTTAAATTATAAGGAATAAAAACGACGCACCAAGTATATTCGGTATCCTCGGTGGGATAATCAGCTCGTCGAGCGCGCTGAGTGGCGCATGTGAAAGAGTTGGAAAGTCCTTCCTCGAGTCGAGCACATAAGATATCTCGGCACGCGCGGATATAATCGCTGTAATAGTTACCTGTTTGTGCAACGCTCTTATGCAAACTGCAATCGTGCGGATCATGAACAATGTGTGGGGCCTGTAACATTTGTTACGATATGAAACTCTAGGGCTGCCAAAAAACGATACTTTTACCGGTATTTTATAAAAAATAATTTAATAGTACTAATTACTCAACCCGCCAATATTAGGAAATACTACGATAGGAATCGCGTAGGGCTGACAAAATGGACACATGTCGAAAAAATCTGTTTTTATTATCTTTATTTTTAATAATATGAATAGTAATAGAAGAGACAGCTTCTTACTAATATTAAAGATATGTATTTATTTTGCATAATAATAAAATTTGGTTTAGGTAAGCGAATATACTGTTTTGTAAAAACTAATAAGGAATACACCTATGTAACACTTGGGTAGTTGTTTCTAATTATGTTTCGCTACTTCATTGTCCTCGAAATACTATTGCTAACATTCAAATATACATTTTCACAATTGTTAGATTAACATACATTCGATGGGCTCGGCCGGTTAAAGTAAGTAAGTTAAGTTTTAATTTTTTTAAAGTCCCTTTATGTAGGAAACGGTTTAGAAGAAGCAAATCATTTTTGGTATTTATGTAACAAGCGGACTTTATTCAAGAAGGGGTTCCACGCTACTAAAACCTCCACACCGGATTAGTACAATTATTGTCCATAACCGAATGCCAGGGTTTCACACTAGGCTGTTGAGCTAGAATCTTCCCAACCAAGCCAAACCATAAGTAAACGTATACTAGGATAACAAAATCAAAACCGACTCCATAAAATGATGTAATAAATCAAAAAACCAAAGCTACATTCGCTAAAGTGTAAATTTAATCAAGATGTAACTAAAAGGCGCCAACTCTGAACTGCCGCGACATCTCCCCGGCCGTGTCATTACGAAACGAAAAGAAAGTCTGTTTCGGTCGGGAGATTGTCGCACTCGAGTTGTAGTGCTGTAACGAGACGTCCCAGGCGTGAGGCGGCCTGCGCCGTGCGCTAGTGACATAACCGTTTGTTTATAGCCGTTTTAAATGTTATATCTATCGAGCGAGTTGGCTACTGGAGGAAATTTTTCTCCGCGCTATTCATTTGATCTAGCTGATTGTTTCCCTAACTTTCTGAATCGTAAATTTTTACGAAATTATTTACTGTGTTTTTAAGCTTTCCGTGTACTCTTGTGTGACTCTTTGTATATGTCTACCATTGGTGGAGGGGGAGGGGGGCGAGGGTGGCGATGTTGACTGGGTATCACTAGAGTACGCTCACTGACTCCCTCGATTCCGTGTACATCATGTATTATGTTATTCTCCTAAGAAAGACTGTTATGTTTTCTAAGTAAGACCTTCGGAAAAACAACTCTAACATTTCATATCAAATCTTGTATTTTTTTCTTAGATCTTCTCTTATACACATACATACAATAGTTATAACTTGGTTTTAGATATAGATCCACTAAACGGAGATTTTATTCCATGTATAGATCAATAATTTATTATAAGACCAGTAAACAAGTCCCTAACTTTGTAAAGTTCCCAAAAAATAACTAAGAACTTGAAACTTTCAAAAAACTCCGTTTCATAACACATATATCAAAAGTTTAAAACGCTTAAAAGCTCTGCCTTATCTCCAAACATCTCGAAACGACATTCGAGACGATGGGGTGTCCATGAGGTTGAAAAAGTGGAACGGGTCTAACGACGTTGGACGTCTTTTAATTGGCTAATATAAAATATATATGGTCATAAAATATCGTTACGTGTTGCCGATAAATGCGAAAGATAATGGGGACATTAGTGGCACAGTCGCGATAATTTTATATGATTTACAAAAGTGGAACTGTCACGAAGTTCCGACCTTGTTTTTTAACCAGAATATCAAATGTTTGTAGTTGCGTAAGTGAGTTTTTAACATGTGTGTTGTTCGCATGCAATAATTATGTAAAGGTAGCGCCGGGCCCGGAGAACGGAGCGTTTGCGATTATGGTAAAAGTGTTACACGCCTGCACGACGTCGGTGACGCAACGGCGAATGTGTGCCAAAACTGCAGGCGAACCTTCGACATGGACGCTGAGCAGGCAGCAGGAGGTACATGTTCAAACGGCACATTCAGGTCAATATTATATTACACCGACACAAGGACGCTATTCAGTTTAGAGCTACACTTGAATTAGTAATGCAATGTGCGATGGCTCACGCTCGTGAGGTCCGGGTTCAATCTCCTGTGTGCGACTTGAAATAATTTTATATGCACTTGACCATGTCAATGTCGACTCTGCGGTATTTGTTGCCTCCCCTTAAACGTCCCGCGTTGTTAATTGTCGTTGGATTCTCTGCTACACGCATCAGTCCCAATCTAAGACGTTTGCCCTAGCACCAAGCCCACTCTAGGACTGAATCCCATGGCCAGATCCACCAAACGCCTAAATATAATTCTATCAAATTACCTATAAATATCGAGTAGCAGGAGATCGGTCGACTTGGTGTTTATTGAGAGAGGCCTATGTCCAGCAGTGGACCGATGAGGGCTGACAATGGTGGCGATGATGATACATACATCGCAAATATTCGCATAGCAGCACAAATAAAATATGGAAAGGACTTGTGATCAAAAAATAAAAACGCAATGAAAAAACACAAATGAATCCAAAATCAAATCTAAGCGTTTTAACATTCTCTAGCGATCACAACAACTATTTATTTATACATATAAGATCCTCAAACGTCAGATTTACATACAGCCGGTAGATATGTAGAAATAGTTTTTGTTGTAATCAATATTGACGCATACGTTATAATGTATGGTGTAACTGAGAATGTCATCACAAGGCGGCTCCGTTTGGACATCGCTAACACGAGCAAGTAGCCAACTGCTATATTGGTTTCACAATAAATGTGCAACTGCAACTGTATAAGGATAATTAGAGCCGACTACGACAGTTACTGGCCAGCTCTGTTGTAACAAAATAGTGCTAACATTTCACTTCTAGAAATATCCTACCATAGCCGCATTGACTTATATCTAATTATACCATATCATAGAATGGCAGTATGTCTACCGACAAGTAAAGTACCTAAAATAATACAGAAAGGTAGCAGCTATATACTTTTATCCTCAAATAACAAGGATCAGCGCACTAAATAAGTACGCAATGTTTTCTCAAATCACTTGTCAATTTACACCACCGAGTCCCTCAATTATTTGTACGAGTATACAATTTTTTACCGAACCGATTTTGTTACCGTAAATATATTACTTAGTGAATCTCACTGGAGTCGCATTGAACGACTTTTTCACACCTATAGTAAGGCACACACTTGCTTAAAATATCCACGCCATTACCATCATCCCATCGAGGATGTCACAAGGGTACACAACAGTACCGGAATAACAAATTCCTAAAAAAAATCATAAATTATCACCTATCATACATTTTGGTACCCTCCGACGTATTACTATCCCACATACGGTCCATAAAAATGGATGGTGTAATCGGCAAATAAAACGACCGCTATTCAACGGTGATGATGGTCAGAATTCAATTTCCTCGCCGTCTGATGATGAATAGTTCTTCTAAGACTTACTATATTTCACTTGAATAAAGATAAGTAGTAATAACGCATCATACTATCGCAGCACGATAAGATACGCTTTGTTTATGTACCACAATCGAACCAGACCCCAGATATCATTTATCAGTAAGTAATTATAACTAATATTTTAAGTACACACCGAATAATATCCTTAACTACTTTGTGACTATTTTTGTTGAATGCAACTGCGTCGCATATTATAGAGAGATAAAGTTCCTAACTTTGTTTGTTCCCAATATTGGAACCCAAATGAGGCATTTTACCTTCGGACAACGGCGCTTGAGTAGATATAAGGAACCTTAGACAGTGTTTAGAAAGTAGATGTGTTGTGCACATTGGGCCACCGGAAACGCGCTAAACACGACGCGCAGCCGTTGTTTTACGGTGGTGCCGTGTGGGCGAGAGACTTCCCCAGGCCAGCTACAATGGCACCAGTATTGAACTTCTAGGTTGTTGTATACAGGCGTAACAAAAAATACGACATCTCGTGTTGCCTCCGCACACACAGACATGTGCCGGTGCGTACAGAACACTACTGTCACCAGTATAGCCAAATGGGAGGTCGCGAAATAGAGCACGCGACCGTCATCGCTTCCGTACACGTCACGCGTCTGCGTGCGGATTGCCATCATCAGCTTCAACTGAACTTAGCCGTATTAGATCACAGGCTCTAAAGAGAACCAACACACGCCGATAGATACCCCAGTATTTTTTACTTATTAAAAAAAACTATTTTTCTGATATAGGACTACCATACCGGAAACGTAGAGTTTTATTATATGAAGAGGTAAACAAAAGCCTTATTGCCAGACTAGAATAAACGCCCATAGACATCCTCACAACCTGAGAAAATGTATGGTTTTACACTCAATCCCTTTAAAAATCTAATAGGGCTTCAATCACAAAAAGATATCTCAGACACACATGAACACCATCTCCTGCAAAAACTGTTTTTTGTTCTAGAATGAACTGGTATTGAAAATCAAGATACGTCCATTTTGAATCCTTCATACGCGTGACTTGTCCTGTCTGACCACTGACTTCCATACTTATGGACTGCTGGTTTGTACAAATATCGGCACCACCGATATTGACGATAGAACTAACATTAGGTAAAGGGTAGACTACGATAACGTTTAACTGGGTTATTTCCTCAATAGGCATTAGATTTGATGCTTACCAGACTAATCCCACATTTTTTAAATTCTTCGATTTGTATCATTTGTCCATACTATATCACCCGGCGCGGACTTGTTTAGGCGGCAATAATAAAATTTGTTCAATGTTGCTTCCTGTTAGTGTAATAATTTTCATGGTGATTACTTCCGAATATTACTGTATCTTACGAAGAAACAAAGTTAGGAACTATGTATAACATTAGTCTATGGATAGGTATAGTATTCAGATCAGTGACGTGTATGTACAGTTGACGTATCGCATGAGCAAATGTGGCAGATCCGACGTGACCGCGGCACAAGTGTCCGTTCATAAATTATTCACCATGAAGTGTGTTTGCCTGAGCGATAATAATTAGCGTCACGTGATCACCCCATATCAAACCACTCAACTATTATATGTGTAACGTATACATATAACAATATGGTTGTCAATCTGTCCATTCCTAAACATAAATCGGTTTGGGATTCATCAAGAAAAGAAGGTACTCATATATCAAGGCCGGTAGGTAACGCGTCTGCTTGGGTTTTACGGATGTCTATAGTCGGCGGTAGACGCGTACTATTTATGACATTAATAAAAATCTAAAGCAACTAGTCGACCGGTTCGTCTGCGCGCACCTGTCGATAAACTTGAGATTGGCCTTTTTGACAAATCATTTTTGGTTCGATAGCCTTATAGAAGCAAATACAAGCTTGTTTGTACGACCGACTGACGTAGCTGAGTCGCTGGTCACGGTATCAACGTCGAGGCTTTACTACAACTTACGACCAAATGGTTAGAACTCATGGTTTACGCCAAAATATCGGCTCTGGTGCTACTAGTTTAAAAATACGGGACTTACAATTTTTACTACAGATATTCTATCAAACGAAGAAACTTTATGACTCTTCCAAGGCTTGCAGGTTAATGTGCGTAACATAAAAATGTGTTTAAAGCTGTGGTTATCAGTAACGTCTTTACAGTTGTAGCCAAGTGGACGAAGTGTCATTAAGTTTAAGTCCTCAAAACACCACGTTACATAGAGTGCAAAGTAGTACACACTGATGAGTTATGAGCACATATAATAGTTTACATTTTAGGTCGTGTTGCTGGGCCTATATATAAGCCTGTTTCGATGAACGCCACATTCTGAACGCCCTGCTACTCGCATCCATCTTGCACCGTCTGCTAAAGATGTTCCAGCACATTATGAATATCTGTATTGCGTCTCGGTCGCCATCATTATCGTTGATTATAATTATGTAAATCATCTTGCGACTGTTTCTCGTTATCTCATGATTGTAATTTAAGTAATATTTAATTGGTAGTCAATTAACTCAGTTACTTCATTTCATTAACAATATTGTAATGTTTAAAAAAAATTGTTATAAAATATCCCAAATAAACAAATAAAATGTTTCTTAAGACTTGCATGACCTTTTTAAAAGGCTCACTAGTGATAAAGAAGACTCTTGTGAACTTCATACACACATACGTGTTTTTATTATTAATCCTCTTGATATTTTCTTAGACAAAGAAATGTTCTTAGAGATGTAGCCGTTATTTCCCTGTCCCTGGCTGCATATAACTAACCACAGTATGTATACACTTATTTATAAATAGTCAGCACAAACTACCCATTGGATGTAATTAAAATAACTATTGCCTATTTACATTTTTATTTCTTAATGTGACCAAAGATTTTCTTTTCTCAATATAACTATAAAATATCCAATAAATATGTATTCTCCAATATGCTATAATCTATTATGTAGGAAACGCATATCGCGCCACACAGTAGAGTTCTAATGTTGTTTTCGCAATAGACATGGCGGGGGTCGCGACATCTTTAAATTCGAGTCCGGTGGGTGTATGTCGATTATACATCTTTACGTTGGGCAATTCCTTCAAGGCAATCAACATACAAAATCCTAAACAATATTTTTATTTTGGAACTATATTTTCGCCTTGACTCGTATTGGCCATAATACATGTCCTCATCGCGAGGCCGCAACGTTTCAAACAAAATCTGTATTTTAATTCGGTATAATATTCTATGTATTTATTACAGACAGGTTATTCGTAAATTGAAAACAGTCCGCTGCCGGTTTATATATAAAACTAGCCTAATCACCTGCGTGACCCGTATACTTCGCTCATATATAACACGGAAAGAATTTTGCAAATCGGACCTTCCCGAGCGCGTTTATCCGAACAAACGCTTTAGATTTATAACTTTAGTATAGATTACACCTTTCTTCCGTCAAAAGCCGAACTGCCATAATGAGGAACGACTTGCCAGTTTTAGTTTTTTCCGCTATCCTACCAACCGGGGGGTTTGCATATCTCTCATACCTATGAGAGATATTATACGCGACCGGCTGCAAAGCTTTGGTAGCACAGTCACTTTCCATCAGGCGAGACAGCGATGCAACGCAGGTCTTGTAATTAATATTAAAAAATCCTTAGTTTATTTCTCGTAACAACCATTAACAAACTATTTCGTACAGACTAGTAGGGAGGTTTGTAACACGTATTTTGAAACGATATTTCCTAACGTCTCATTACGAGCAGTTTCATTATCTTTGCTTATGATTTGCGTAAATACATGTGTACGATGTACATAGCCAAAGGTCAATACATGTTTAAATTAATCTTTAATTTACAATTTCCCCGTTCACCGAGATTCATTGTACGACTAAAGTAAACGAGGTGTACGGTTTATCTGTGAACCAGCTCTTAATCGATGGATTAATCAACACTCGGCCGATATTCTAGTATCGTCATTTCGTAACGGGGGTTGACGCAACTGGCTATGTCAAAATTGACATTCGAACAAGTGAAATACTTTTAATTGTACGCATACAAAAGTCTTAATTGCTAACTAGTAATTAATAATTTCGTACACTAATTATGTTAGTTTCCTAGGGGTTATAAAACGATTTCAGCGATAACACCCTCATAATTAATCTTTTTACATTAATGTTACAAACGATCAATCACAGCGCATCATGCACGTAGAGGTTATGTAGAAAGGTTGCCCTAAATGAGCCACCGGAAACTCACACGGCGCACGTGAGGCGATGGCGTAGCTAACAATTTACGTACCAACCTCTTAGCAAAACTGACCTAGGTCATATTATAGCAGAGGAAATTGTCGAGATTGCCCACTTGTAGTATAAAGCCAAGAGCCCGACTCCCACGATTGGCATTGTTTGCACTGCTCTCGAGGTTTCTGCAATGTTGAGAAACTCAGCTGAGGCCAGAACCGGCTATTTGAGAAACCATTCGAGTTTAGATTGCGAAAAGTGGTGGAAAGTTGCAGATGCGGCCAACTTATGCTAAATTTTGCAATCCCAACTACGGACTACAATAAATTACATTGAAATTTTAATTTATACCATTTCAATATCTTCACAAGTAATATGTTAAATTCTCTAGGAATATTATTCAACTTAACTATGCAAGAGAGGATAAATTTATATATCGAATGCCGAAGGTGTAAAAAAACCTATATGATTTGGCTAAATTTGCTAGGTGCGAAGATGCATCGGACAAATTTCCGAAAAATGCTTATAAGCAAATTCTGCAGGGAATTTCCAATGCACAATTGATCTGACCAATGCTTCAAAATATCACCTGCCAAAGAGTGTTGTTTAGAGCATATGATTTGGCATGATTTGATTTTCGAAGCCGTTTTTTAAATGATTTCACGTCGATCAAAGCGATATATTGCATAGACGAATCGTATCGTACAGTCAATGCATGCAAGGATCATCCAGAAATAATCGCAATCAATATTGTCGTCACAATTTACAACATACGATATAATTAAAACACCCCAGGTTGGTTAATCGCGAGACGCTGCAACAATTGTAATTGCGACTGGGTCACGTGGGGCGCTAATCACGTGGCGTGACTATCGTCGGTTATATAGCTTCAACAATTAATTTCAATGTATACGACTCTGTAAAGTTCTCTGTGTAATTAATTCCATCGCTATGTAATGTAAAAAAAAAACCGGCTGAGTGAGAGCTCGCACACGAAGAGCTCCCCATACCAATATACCCATTATATCCCCATACAAAGTACATAAAAACACGTATATTGAATAGGTGCCGTCTTGAATAAATAATTTATTCTATTATATAGCATTTGCTCTTACAGCGACAACAGAAACACATCTGTGAAAATTTCAACTGTCTGGCCATCATATTTCACGAGGTACATCCTTGCAACATATAGACTACAGCGAAGTATTGGTTACTGCAAACTCAAAAGTGCAAATAAGCAGTATTAGCATCCTGAAATACAATGTGATGATGAGAAATAAACTCATTCCGCATATATTCTGAACTTGGGAGTTAATTTTAATCTTTATAAACACCCAATGTGTCCACACAAAGAACGTTCGTTTTAAATGAATTGTATTTATGAAATCATAAAAAAATATTAATGAACATCCATTATATAAAAATTTAACAGAAGCATATTTTTAACAGAAAAGTAATCACTAAGGTACCTACTATTACTTATTGAGTGTAATTTAACGTGGGACTAATTTGTGTAATGTTTATTTAATTGAATGTAGTTATAACTTCAAAAGAGAAATTATGTAGTACTTAATAACATTTGGTTTTAAATTCATATAATTTAAAAGAACATTTTTTTTTTCTGTAAAAAGAAGCCACTTTAATGCCTTCGATGTCATGTTTATTACTCAAATAGAAGCCCTGGAGTAGTGTTACGTTCTCATTAGTGTAAAATATTACTTTATTGCTCAAAACTAGAACATTTTCAAAACAAATATTCTGTGAAAATTTATATTTAAACATCCTTGCTAGAATCGATTACATGGAATAAAATTTGTTGAAAATACAATATATCTGCCCAACAAAAAGATTTTTGGACAAAAGGAGAGTAGTACTATTCACTACTAAGGAAAAAAATAGCTATTTGTACTTGTAAATAGGCCAGCAGGTAGAAAGAAGGCCGTAGGTGTGTATACGATCTCAACCGTTAAAGTTTTTTTCGGAGTACGGCAAACAATAAACCATGATGCACCTTTCGAAATTCCCACTGCACGGAATCAGCACGATCAGGTTAAAAGACGCAATATTGAATAAATTGTTCTATTGAAGAGTTACTACGGAAACAGCAGGAATTCAGACCTTGAGACCTAGGAAGATAAAATATATTCATTTATGAATTTTGGCAATACTGCAGTTTAACATATTTTATTTGTTATCTTTTATTAGAAATATCAATGTTAAAGATTATATAAATAAGAAGGCTGTAATGAAATGTGATTATAAAAAGCTGTCGTATGTTCTGCATGAAGGAAATCTAAATAGGCACCATGCATCGGCACTCTTGGCAGGTTATATAGTTATTCATGGTAACAACACGTTACGCTTAACGAATGTAGATATGCACTTTTACGTCTACCATGAAGCTTCAATGTTGAAAATTATATTAAAATAAATGGAAAACAATAATATATATTTTAGTCATCAAATAAGTGATTCTATATATTACATTGTATAATCGAAAGTGAACCTGTTTGTTTACGATTTCTCGCCTACACCGCTCAACAGATCTACTTGAATTATGCCATAGTGGCAGATGTAGCGCCAGAGATGAATATGCGATACTTCTTAACCGACTACGACAAAGGGGTATTGAACATACAATAGCGTCGAGTGTAAAAATTGAATCTTTCTTAACCGACTACGAGAAAGTAGTATTGTACATACAATAACATCGAGTGTAACAATTGAATCCTTCTTAACCGACTACGAGAAAGTAGTATTGTACATACAATAACATCGAGTGTAACAATTCATTCGCTTTGGTAAAATGTCCTATCCCTGGGGGATCGTGAAACCCAATTTGGGAACCACACAATATATTATAGTACGTGACAATTGACCAGTCATTTTAGAACAGGGCTGAGTGTCTTTATGTCCGGCATTACACCCCGGTTTCACCCGCGTAATTCCGGTCCTATTAGTGCTAGGTCCTAGTAGCGTCTTGGTGTATAATAGCCTGCAGCCTTCCTCGAGAAATGGACTATTTAACACAAAAATATTTTTTCGATCCGGGCCATTAGCTCCCGAGATTAGCGCGTTCGAACAAACGAATTCTTCAGCTTTACTACTAATATAGACATAGATCAGTATTCCACCAGTTTTTCGACCCATTTATGACCCATTTATGACCCATTTATGACCCATTTATGACCAGTCACCTCACAAGAACAGTGCTCAGCGTCTTATAGAGAAATGTGTTTCGCAACACCAGTTTCGTCTCTTTATTGGTTGCAAAACTTCAAGCCCTACAACAGCTAGACGTAAGCGCAGATATTATACAACTAATAATTTATATAACACACTACAATGGGCTTAACTCGTATTACTGTAAAACTACAATACCTATATGGTTTTGTTCTACAACGAAAATTATATTAGATGTGGATTTTTTGAGAAAAACTTATTAGTACCTAGTTACAGACTCATGATTTATGCAGCACTGGCCATAACCTAATGCAAATGTTTAAAGGGTTTTGTAATTTACAGCTTTTTATGTCAAAATCAAAGAAACATATCCATTTGGCTATAGTAGATAATAAAGTAAAATCCGCATAGCTAATCGCCTTGATTAGCTATGCGGATTTCAGAGAATTCTTCTCTATCTAAGTTTTTACAAACAAAATCAGTGTTGTATGATTATCAGTGTTATATATTATGGACGTCTGTATGAAAATTAATAATCACACATCATCACCGCTAACAGGACGTTACAAGACTAATAAGGATACATCCATATAGAATAACATTTCATTTAAAATAAATACTTAAATAGGAAATGTCTATTTTATGTTCTTTGCAAGTTCCTTAAATCTAATTTTCTTTAAATCAATCCATTATAAATCCACTTGTCGCAAGTATTATACATATTTCGCGTGCGTCTACTTGTATTATATCTAAACCCGACCATATACAACCCCAGCAACCCTCGTACATATTCACGGAATATAAAGCAGAAGTGAAGCAACAAGTGGTCTATACGCAACATAAAGAAACCACAAAAACTGTAAGCAGGTAGCATATAAAAGAGCAAACGATTTAAAGCCGAGTGAATTAGCTAATAGAACCGGTTTTGGGCCGCCGCTACAAATAGGGATCAAATTAAAGGCGTACAACCCGCTATGATCTCTAATACAGCGTGCGAAGGTCCATGTTCGATGAGGTTGCATCTCACCACACCCGTCACACCACTTACGCGTCTGTTTTTCACCCCTGCTGAGATTTAAAAAGGACTTGTAAAGTATTAACAGCGAGATTCGTTAAAACAAAAATACTTTAGATAAATAGGGACCAGGGTTATGTATTTGGACGTCTATAATTCTAATTAACATTATTTTACATTGTAGCTGGCTTGTTAACTTTATCGGCTCACAAACAGGAAAAATTCTTGCTAGTTAATTAGTTACAGCGTTTAGTTACCTATAACAGAGATATTATATGTAGGTTGCACAAACAAACCTCATGGCTTTAATACCTACTAGGTAGGTATATTGTATTGTTTTGTCCCTACGTCACATTTTTTTTTGCAATTAAACTTGAACTAGCTCTGCCATGCAGTTTCATCCGCGTAAAATATAACCTAAGGGAGCATTATTCTTTCTGGATAGGTTTAGTTTTTATTTATTAATATTTGATAGCATTCTATACTTTGTTCTTGGAATCTTTAACTTTTTGAAGTTTCGCATTTTTGTTACTAGTGCGATAGTAGATAGAGGCCGACCAAGTTTGCGTTTCGGTCGAGACCCAGGCCGAAAGTTCGATTTCGGATGAAAACCTAGTTTCTGTCAATCTCCAATTAGTAAGATTTAACACCCTAACACTATAGTTGGTATTTCTTGATACACACATATTTGTCAGTTTATAAATTATTATTAGTGGGCAATATAAAAATATAGCTGTACCAGGTTATCATTAAATTTTAATGTAATTTGAAAATTTTAACTAGACGTCAAATATTACTTTTTGCTAAATTACATTTTATTTTTCCATATTCTAATAATCTTTAGACCAATAATAGGGCGTTTTAGAATTTTGACTAAATTCTAAAACGTTTGATTAGAACCCGGCAGCCCATGCAGGGAGATCGTCAGAATCTGGCCGAAGGTCGACTAACACTCCGCCCGACGAGCCCATCCTCCTCTGTAGAAACGAAACCGCCCATCCTATCAGCACTTAAGGTCAGCGCCATTGCCACTTCGTTGTGTTAATCCCTCGTATGATTGACTAATGACTTTGCGAATCTTCAATCCCAGAGCATAAAATACGTAAAAAATAAAATAAACATATTTGTTGTGATCAATATTCATATCAACATTTATTATAGCATAGGATTTCCTTATCACTATCATGGTTAGTTTACTTTTACTTTTCATAAACCAGTCCGCATGCGGTAAGATCGGATTCCTAGCACCACTACCGTAC
Source organism: Eumaeus atala (assembly GCA_017140195.1). NCBI lineage: Eukaryota > Metazoa > Arthropoda > Insecta > Lepidoptera > Lycaenidae > Eumaeus > Eumaeus atala. The sequence goes on along the minus strand of JAFELO010000012.1, from coordinate 795,519 downwards.
TAGCGCTAGAGTTTAAAACTAGTCTTACAAACGTTACGACAAATGCACGCAAACGCACGAGCACACTTTCCGTGAGCTATAATTGTGGAGGGTACCACTAACTTAGTAGAAGGCATGAGGGAAACCAAGTAGTTACTGAGTCACGGTTCATGCAAAATGTACAAATATAAAGGCATTACAACATGTAATAAGTACGTAGGTATAAAATATGAACTTACTGTTACCGAAGGAACGTATTATCCAAGATATATAATTATTTTTGTAACATTTATATTTATTAACTTCGTTTATAATTCGTATGCCAAGTAGATAGATAGGTTAGATAATAAAAAAAGCATTTTTGTGGCTATGGTCATTTCTCATTACCATGTTTAATATGTTATTCAACATGATGTTACGCAGGCACTATGAACATTTTCTGTAATCTGCAATCTTTGGTCGACTTTATTTGTGAAGTATATTTTTGTTCTTTTTTAGTGGAAGCAAGACTCGTGCCTTATTTGGGTTGAGCAAATGGTCATATCCTCATCCAGATTCCTGATGTACAGTCGTCGTAAACAAAAGCCAATTCCCATCAACATAATCATCATCATTATCAGCCCTTGTCGGCCCATTGCTGGACATAGGGCCCCCTTCAATGGACGCCAACCCAATTCCCACAAAAAATGTTATTCCAGTTACCCTCTCTTCAAAAAATCGGTATCTTTGAAAGATTGGCTTAATCTTTGATCAAATTCGGACTATGATTTACCGAAATATGTCATGTCTTTTCAAGAGATTGTAAACCAACGGCGTTTTGTGAATCAGTTCAGCAGCATTCAGTGCTTAAGAAATCTGTTTGTTTCATGTTAATGGTAGCTAAATCTTATTTACAAGACTGATGTTACATAAATTGGTTATAGTTACGCTCGTTAAATAATAAACACTTCATAAACTTGTAACCTTTCAGTTAAGTTTTATTTATTTGCGAGTTGGTCTAAACGTGTATTTCGTAATTAGTTAATCACATGCCTTTTATGAATACATCGTTAGTCGTTACTAATAGTATAACACAAATATTACGTAGCTATGTATATATTTGAATATTTCACGCTTATTCGCGATAGCAATATGTTATTGTAGAAAACTTATGCACCTTTATTCTTTATTTTCGCAATGAGGTGAATAATAGATGTACGAAGTTGAATCGGAATAGCAACAGGAATTTTTATGGACTTTTATAAAAACGTTCAACATAGAAATGACTATGTGTTACATAGTAATAGTAAGTAATAACAACATAAGTAATTATTGAATTTTGAAAGTAATCCAAAGCACGTTGTCATAACCGTCTATCAATATATATTTATATGTATGACAAAGTTTAAAATACTCTTTGCTACAAAAAAATGAACGAATACCTCACGGAGGACATGTAGGTAAGTGGAGGTAATAAGATGAAGGTATAATTAAAATGGTTTTGGAAAACCACGTTTCTTCTTACCTTCAAAAGCAGATCACCAAAGTCGTACAGCGCAGACTGAGACATTATAGCAGTAGACATTGTCAAGCAATAGGACACTAATTACGATCCAGGTTTTAAATATTTGATTTAGCCGCTTGTTTCTTGATTATTCACTCAGCACGGGTTATGTCAAGTATCTCACTTTGATTTTCCAAGTAATAAAAAGTTCACGATAATTTCGACGAGAATTTTTGTAAACTGTCTGTAAACGAGCTATGAAAAGAATTCAAGAATATCGTTGCGTTTTTGTTTTTCGTTCGATGACCACAGACTGAGTCTGAACTAGTTGGCCGAGAGCAATGTTTTTTTATTGTGCGATTGGGCCAGCAAATTGATTTTTGAACACAATTTCGCAGGCGGTGCGAAAATGTACAAAACAGTTCTTTGTTTCGAAAAAGTCTTCTTCACTTTTTTGCGTCTATACGGAAATTCACAAATGGTCAAACTCAACGCGAACTGTATCGAAATACATTCAAAACTTTTTGTTTAACGACTATTTACCAAAACGGTTCCAAATTCTGGCTGAATAAATCGCAAGAAAAATATAAACCGCAATGTCAACGTCCGCGCGAAACGCACCACACGTTCATTCCGTATCACGCTTGCTTGTGTACTGACTGAACCTACGATTTGGTTCGCCCGCAACTTGCGAGCCGGCAGGCGGGTGGATTTTGTTTTCAAATCAAACAGCACGATCACGTTTTGGAACGAGATTCGTTTTCCATTCGGGTGAACTCGTGTGTCCTCGGGAATGATCGTTTTAATGTTTTGTTGCACGACCGACCGGCACAACAACGATAAAAAGAAGTAAAAAGCTTCTCATTATGTTTTTGTCGTTATGTCGTTGTTTTAGTTTTTCTTTATAATACAGATAAATAGATAAAGATATTTCACATGAAATAAATTTGAATGTATATAGGCTAGGTACCTAGGTATATTCAAAGTTTCATGTGAAAGTTGACTAGGTAGCTTAAAATATTAGTGACCTACCTACCTATAAGTTTGTCTTTTTCTTAGTTAAGATTTATTAATAATCATTGCACATATAAATAGGTCAAGGGCGAGGCGCACTCGCACATTGAAGGTTCTGTACCCATGGGAAGCACTAGCATGACCACTTGTAAAGTTGACAAACTTATATTTGCTGGTGCCTGCACTCATTTTGTATGTAATGGAGTACAAATTTAATTTTGTAATTATATTTTTTCAGTGATATATTTATAATATTGTACTGTAGTGGCCGAAATTCTGATAGGTCTAGTAAAGGCCTACCAGGCCTTGGAAACTTGAATAATGAATAATGATTTTGAAAGTATACACTTGGGCCGGCCATAAATACTGTTAGAATTAAAAATGAAAAAATATTGCATTTGAATTTGGAATCTGTCATTTTTATACGATTGTGTCTTCTCATTTTGGTGGTAATACATTGTGCAATATTTTGGGATATTAAAATGAAGTGGGGTGGGTTATAAAAAGAACATAATCGCAGCGATTGCATTACAAAAAGTAGGTAGGTTTGGAGCCAAATGCAATGATTAAAGTTCTCCATAAAGTTGGTACTAGACAAATTTTTTGTGTACCGGGCTATTAAGATGTACAATGAGACTTCCTCTGTTTGTGACAGACAGACAGAAAGATTTGGCCGTCAACGTAGTGTTCGCACTTACAGGGTGGTCAAGGCAGTAAGGAAAAGAATTCGAAGAAATTCTGTCCGAAAGCAAAAGATTTTATCTTTGAAAATGAAGATAGTACCTAGATCCATATCGCGTATTTTAAAATATGACTTACGATTACAACAAAACTACGTTTACGGATTTTTTGCGGTTTACTTAATCATTTAACTAGCCCTACGTTTAAAAAGCTTTACAACAACCGTTCCGCCCGTGACCATGGTTGCTGTAAAGCTTTTGAGAGGTTGGGCGAGTTAAATAATTAAGTAAAGCGCGATAAAATGCGTAAGAATAATTTGATTGCGTAGAGAAACATTCGCTTAGACTTAAGACATCAATTTATGATTTACTCGCAGCCTATAAGAGAACTGGTAATTTCTTAATTGATAAATTAAAGAAAAAAGGGTGGTAAATTCGAAACAACTACTGAAGCGGTACGCACAGGAAGGTTACAGAATCATTTTTTTTTCGGATGAGAATTGTCTATAATTGAGCAACATTTTTACAAACAAAATGATTGTATTTATGCGCAAAGCTCTATGTAATCTTTCCAATTTGTCGACTCGATGCACTCTGCATTGTAGACATTATCAGACATCATTAATGGTTTGTTGCGGTGTTAGCTAGAAGGAGTGACTAAGCCATGATTTTGTGAAAAAGGTATCAAAAAATCGGTCTAAGTGTATCAAGATACCATTTTTGAGAAGGTAGTTAAATTAATTTTGCAATTATATTTTTTCAGTGACATAATTATAATTTACCAATTTTTAGTATTTGTTATTATAGCGGCTGCAGAAATCCATCATTTGTGAAAAATTCTGCTATCTAGGTGTCACGGTTCATGTGATGAAATCAGGTGACAGACAAACAGACAGTGGGATCATAAATGTGGTTTCGTGATTTTGTCGTAACTCCGAAGGCTTTATTTTTATAATTTTTTATGTTGAATCGTGTAAATAAAAAAATACGTATAGTAATTGAGAGGGAAAGCCGCGGCGCGGTAGTATTTTTATTATATACGGGGACAAAAAGTCGACGCTCGTTGGCGGTGGTCTGATAACACACGCCCAGAAACAGCGACACAACGCCTTTAATAACGCCATGTTCTAAAACCAAGTGTGGTCCTTCCACCAAGAGTCGGCGCAGGGTCTTAAAGCTCGGTCCACGCAGTCATGGTTGGGAGGGAACGTCTCGGACAGAGCTGAAGACTGGTCGTCGTCTAGTCCCGATATTATTCCACTGGATTATCATTTATGGTCAGTTTCAGAGAGTAAAGCTTGCTCTAAACTTGATAAAACAATCCATACGATTTGCAGTGAAGAATTTCCCCATGGAAAGAGTGCGTCCTTCTATTGGTAACTGGCCTCAAGGTTTGAAGGACTATATTCCAGCCAATAGACACCACTTCGAATAAGTTTTTATATTTTTAATTATTTCATATTTATGTACTAATTGTTATTTGGAATCAAAAAAAAAAAAATTTATTCTTTGTTACGATATTTATGGCAAGACTGGGTATAGTAATAGAGTAATCAAATTATGTGTATTAAATATTTCTTCCTTTTCATTATTAAAAAAAAAAGAATAAATTAAAAGTAAAATTAGGGAAATGGATAGTTCCCACAAAGGCGTATTCTGTATGGATTCGCCCTTCCCCGCTTCCAATAGGCTGCCGGAAATTCACAAACGGCTACATAACTGTCACCTACCCGGTAGTGCCGGCCCAATTCAGCTGTAATGCAGGCACTAACTCTTACTTAACTGTAGTCTTACTCTTATGCATCAAAGTAACGGAGTACTTGAACCTCAATACCAATGGAACTCGTATCCAGCCGCTTCTTTTATTTTCTGTAATAAACAAATTCTACAGCTCCGATACTCGATAATGACCGTATATCAAATGCGAGTAATAAAAAGCGTTAATCATAAAATAAGCAGTTGGGCTGATCATGTAGATATTTATACGTTTTGGCGAGGAAGTGCTAAAAAATAAGTTGCCAGAACGGTGAACAAACGCAAAAACTTGTAATTTTAGAGCTGGTTTGACCAATCGAGGTATAGCCGCCCGCGCTCCAGCCGAGACCCCGTGCCACGCTCACGAGCGGTGCGGGTAAGTTTAAACAATAAACGCTATGTGATATCATTACTGAAAGTTATAAAAAAATTATAAGACAAACTAACAAGCCGAACCGGCTACTTTAAATTTACATAAACTTGATAGCTTACCTTATTATTTATTATATATACTAAATGTACTTGGTGACAATTAGATCGTAACTATCGGCAGTAAAGCAGTGTATCAATTCGAAGAATTATGGAAACAAATCTACTCGGTCATCGTAACATTATTTGTGCCTATTAAATAGTTATCATGAGTTTTTATACATTACTGAAGATATACCTCTACTACTCTCTACATGAATATGTTATATATATATCTATAACATGAAAATGTTCCTCTAGTGAACCCTTAATCTTTTTTCGGTATAAAAGTATTTTGTATTATTGTAGATTGTAATTTATACCTCTGCCAAAAATCGACAGTAGCTATTTTGTGACAGATTAACTAACATACAGAACTTCACATCTAAAATACACTGATACTGGATTATTACATCATATTGTACATGTTATGATCGCTCCGCGTGTCTGTGCGCGCCGTTGTGCACAACGTCTCCGAACAACTTTTTATTATGGCGTTCGTTGGTTGCAAACCCGTTCTCCGGCGTAGTGTTATGCGCGGAGCTGCACGCCGCACCGCTCGGGAACTGTCGTCGCTCGTCACTGTATTATGCTCATAACATCATCATCGTCACGTCTCTAAGCATACAATACGAGTCCTCCCGTGTTGCAGATGTCTATGAGCGTTGGTGGTCACTTACCTACAAATGGTCCAAAGGCTATTTGACTCCTGTGATATACAAAAACAAACTTCAATGGGAGCGTTGCCGGCCCCCCCCACAATGGTGGTTACCGTGATGGTAAGACTTACACAAAATTTTATTTTTGGGACACGCAGTCTCTATTCAGGGCTCTCTTGTTGTGCTAGAATACCAGTACATAGATTATTATAGGCCCCGTAGTGCACGTAAATTTTTGTTTTCTTGCGCGGTTACCATAAGCGTGAGGCCGGTAGCAATTGGTAGTTTTGTGTATTATTTTCTCGTGGTCTTGATGATTTGTGCATGGATAGGAAATGATCAGTGCTATAGATCACGCGACGGAGCGTATATGACTTTCGGGAATTTCTCCGACTTCTGCCCACACATGAAAGCCGTTATTTTTTTTAACGCAGTCGGATTATCTTTTTGCATTTTAGCATAGGGGACACGAGAGTAATCGGTCCCATATATTGTATGTCATATATTGACTGGTTACTATTGATGCCCATTGACTGCGGATGTTTAAAATCCATCGGTGATGGATATGCAGATGGTAAGGAACATGGTTACGTAGAAGCGTTGCCCACCTTCATCCAATTCCTAAAAAAATTACTATAATGCGTTACTGTCTCTTAGATCCTGTATTGATTACACTCATTGTGAACAGGGATCAGGATGGAGCCTGACTCCAATGCGGGATCTCGACGCCGATGGGGGCTGGGTATATGGTCGTCCCAAAGGCAATGACAAAATAAAAAAAAATAGTCATCCTAAATTTGACATTGAACGGAATAAAATGTCACGGTGATAATATTTCTGTCTCGCACATTTGATATCGCCACGCTTTAGCCTTAGGTTCGCCTCCATAGCATGAGTTATTTGTAGCAGCCATTCTGGCTTGTACTAAGTATCGGCCATTCTGGCTTGTACTAAGTATCGGCCATTCTGGGTTGTACAAAGATCCTCATTTCGAAAAAATGATGATACTCATAGACTATATTTTATTCACGTTCATCTTGTTTACAAAACGCTCGTTTTACGTATAATATTTTTTTAATAAGCACTTTTATGGCGCACGGCTTTGTGCAATTCTCAGAAAGTGTTTTGCTGAACACAGACAGTATGGCGGAATTGTGGTATACTGTGTCTTAAGTGTAAGCTGATTTTGCTGGCTCTTATATCCTCTCGTGGGAGTTATTTTGAAACGCGAGTCGTAATATAAACTGTGCAGATTGTTTGGGTTCCGTTTACAAATATTCTTCACGGTTTCACTCGCATAAATATCGCGGCACCGAGATTAAGTAATTGCAGTGCACTTTCTACGCATACAGAGACGCCCTCGACTGTGTGCATAGAGTTGATGTGGACAAAGCAATTTTGATTAATGATAGAATTGGACACTCTCAGAATGGGATGCATCTCTCCCATCTGCTTGATCGGGTCCTCTATCGACCTCAAACCTAGTCCTAGTTACTATACGAGCATTCACAGCAATCAGAATTAGCTTTATTGGGCTTCAGGGTAAATTGAGGTCCGTAAAAAAAGAAACTGTTCTGACTCCACTTCACTGAGTCTGTACTAATATTGTAAAGGCGAAGAGTTTGCTTGCTTGGTTGAGCGCGCTACTCTCAGGAACTGCTGGTCATTTTGAAATTCTTTCAGTATTAAATAGCGCGATATC
>JAFELO010000012.1:751172-782060 GCA_017140195.1 Eumaeus atala | reverse complement strand
GGGCGAACCGTCTCCACCTTCCGCCACGGGCGGGTGCCAACAGAACATAAACACACCGTTATTAGTGGTAGTATTGAATAGTGATAACAGTCGTGCAGTAGCTGGTTGCGTAAAACTAATAATACATATTTCCAGAGCATTCATAATGCGGGTACGGACGCCGCTTATCACACTGCTGTTGGTTACGCGATAAACGATTTTTACTGCTCCAAATACTTACGTCATGGGGCAAACACATACACAAACTGTCGTCAGGCTAGTTCTAAACATTATCATCACCACCCTACCGGGGGGGCGGTGGCTGGTGGCATGTTCGTGAGAATTCGCGAGGTCTCGGGTGCAAGTCCGAGGCTATATTGAGATTTTTCAATTTCGGAACGGAATTAAAGTTATTATTTTTTATGTTATTCCAAATTTCATTTGTGTCTGTGTCACTTTCATCCAATTTCCTCCAGCAGATTTGCGTGTAAGAAGAATAATAATAATGTCGTCCTGGTGTAGTTGTGGCCAGCTCCATAGAGCCTAGCCACCTTATGATGCACAAGTGCACACCGTATTGGCTCATTATCCTGTTCCATCGGGACGGTGATCCGACACGACCTGAGAGAAGTCAGGCTCAGGGCCGACGGCTTAACGTGCCCACCAAAGCACCGGGGTGTAACACCGTCAACTTCACGACTTCAGACTGTGGTTAGAATTGGAAAAATCCTAATAACACTTGGGTCCGACCCGGGACTCGAATCCAGAACCTCACGACTGTGTTTGGACATGCTTACGACTAGACTACAATGCAGAAAAGAATAACAAATGTACATAAAAATTCCCGCTGTTTTATATTTTTCAGTATTTTATAGTATTCCACAGCAACCTCCTCTATATAGATACTATATTTATTAAGAAAAAATAGGGATAAATCAGTCTCCATCTTAACAGACGGACCTTTTTATGAATAGCGACGATCATAGATACGCACGTTTGTTATACAGATGCAATGTCCTTTCCTCCTACCCTATAATGGATCACCGGAAACTCAGTAACCGCAGGGACACGACGTAGACACTACGGCGGTGATAGGCGTGCGAGAGGTAATTCCCCGGTCGTGCCGGCCCAATTCAGCTTTGATGAACGCGCCACTACCGCCGTCAAAACGACTTTGTATGGCGATCTTTACGATCGCGCTTGAGATTATGTAAACACTCGACATTAATTTAAATAAGTTTATTTTAATGCGGCGGTTATGTAAGAGCGTCGTGAATAATAATTAATAAGTTTATAATAAGTATATTTATATTCTTCGAATAATTTTAACTTGACAATATGTTGTTTATACAGAATGTCCAAAAAGCCAACGTCCAACCGAAAACCCGAGCTAGGCTAAGTTATGTTGGTTCTTATGAAAATAAAAAAAATATTCCTTTTTAAGACAGACTGTTAACGTTGAGTGAAGAAGTCATTTTCATTGTCATGGTTGGGCATAAAACGGATATTTTCTACAATTCGAGGGAAGTTGCGTGCGATTATGAATTGGAATTTGTACGAGCATTACTTAAAAACACTCCACAAAAAAAAAAGAAATGAGTTGATTCGTAGCCACAGCAGTTGTAAGCTCATCACAGGTGTCAATTTTCTTGAAAAATCGCTGTCATTTTGAAACTAAATGCGGTAGATTTAAAAAAAAAACTATAAGAACCAGCATGACTTAGCCTAGCTCAGGTTTTTGGTTGGATACAGTTATATATGTATCTAAGTTGCTTGAAAACCTTAGCTATAATAGTGAAAAAAAAAACAAAGTAAATCCTTACATCGCTGCAGAAATTATTGACAACTAGCTAGATATTGTTCTGTCATAAATTTAATTTGTTGTCATTATAACTGGTAACGTGTACCTAATGTTTACGAGGCCGGAATTAAAATAAATATTTTATTGTGAATCAATGATTTTTAGCCATATTTTGTTTACCCGTGCGAAGCTGGGAAGGACAGCCATAATGTTTCTGATTATCCATTAGGGGGAAGGTCTGCATAATCATGAGAATATTTATGAACGTTGGGTAGACACACGGCAAAAAAGCTATTTTGATTAATGACTATTTACTAGGTTCGTGGCTCTATCGAAAAAGTTTTAGTAGATGTATTTCCTGATATAGCCCCCGACGGCCAGCAAGTCGCACAAATTTGTGGTAGGAGGTAGTGGCCACGCTTGTTGCAGCCGAATTAGGTCGACATGGCCCATTTTAAGTTGTTTTGAGTAATTGTCCTATCGCCAGGGGTGGAGAAAAGAAGGCAATGCAACGGCCATCCCACCGCGAAGTACCTGATCTTGGACCGTTATTAGACATTGAAAATTCCTTTAAACTCCTTCTAGTTCTTCTGGACTGGAGTGCCAAACATGCTCAAAACTAGTTCACGATGCAATGATTATTTCCATTACATTCACTTTCAGGCTACCGTAACCAAATGGTAGAAAACGGAACCCTATTACTAAATTCCGCTGTCCGTCTGTCACCAGGCTGAATCTTATGAACCGTGATAGCTCTCTTTCTCTCTCTCTTTTGTTGCCGCCATAACAACTAATACTAAAAAACAGAGTAAAATAATTATTGAAAGAGATTCAAAAACATGTTTTTTTGGTTATGGTGCCGAACCTTTGGGTAAGGACCCGACTCGTGGTTGGCCGGTTTTTTTGTTGTTTGTTTATTTCCAAAATCAACTAGTTCAATTTCTTTTCTTATCAATATACGAGATCACGATGTTTCATTGTTACCTGTTGGGCTGTCATAAAGTTATCGTAAACAATATGCAAGGGCAGAGGATCTTTTTAATTCCGTGTACTACAACAATCCCTTTATGGCGTGGCAGTCGTTTTAAAGGGCAGCACCCGATCACCTCGAGATGGCGACCTCTCCGCTGCCGGGTTCCAGAGCGTTGATCTTGTGAATGGAAATGTTTTTCCTACTTTCATTACGGGTTTACGGGCCCATAAACCGAAGAATAGTTTTTTGATAGAGCTGTAAATTCCCCTGGTGTTTCAGACATTTCAGACAGGATTGTAAAAGATCTGACATTTACGGGAAATGGTAGATAATGGTCTAAAGTAAGTAATAAAACAACAGTAAGACGTAATTATTGCTGCCTAACATATGAAAATATTTCAGTCAAATTAAAGTAATTATTATAAAGAATATGCCCACTGCATGATACCAATAGAAGCGTCAGCTACGGACCAAATTTTAAGTACATATTCGGAATCAGTACACGATAGTATCAGTACTACGTAACGTATTCAAATACGTTCTGTGATTTTCTACTGGTTATTACAAAATATAAACTTCTTCGGCTTTTTTCCTTTTCCGTCGGGTTCCCTGAGGTTATATCAAGGAATCTTTATAGTCGATACTAATGTGGACCTTGGTGAGACAGGAGGAAAGAACGGTGGACCAAGTCTAAAAGAAAAGGAGCATATCGACCCAATCATCCCGCTCACATATTCCAGCCCTTTTTAGAATATAAGGGGTGCCCAACGAACATACGGAGATTTCTGAAGATTCTACTCGACTAAAAATTGTTACGCAGACTTGTTGCTTTCCTTCCTTTCGCACCACAGGTCACCGGAATCTCAAAAACTGCACTGAATACAACAGGCTATGCGGCAATATCATATGAGCGAGATCCTTCCGGGTCGTGCCGGGCCAGTTGCGCAGCAATGTAGCAATTAACTTTTACTATTGAACATGGATTGGTCACGTAAAATAAGTAATGAACACGACCTTCAATGTCGAAGGATGCGGTGCTTCCTGTGGACAGAAGGTTGGTGATTTTGAAGCTTCCGCGCAAGCAGCACGACTGTCGGTCTCCTAACAAGGCATTTAATCACACAGTCTGAGGCTGGCAATGAAAATAATAGTTACGTATGACAAACACTCTCACATTTTCTCTCTTCACATTGGGATGCATGTCTCCCATGTGCGTGAGAGAGGGTAGTCGGTCCACCTTTCGACACCAAACCTGGTGTCCCCGCCCGAAGACTCATAGCAATCCGATGAATCATTATTGGGCTTATAGTCACTTCTACTGCATAAATTCAGGTATGAAAACAAGCCTGTAATTTAAATCATTGTAACCGCTTTACTTGTGTTGCTAAAACAATGTAAAAACGCAAGAAATATAACAGTTTAATATCCAAATATTATATTATATCCATATTGTATTTAACATCCAAATCCGCATAGCTATCTGCGTAAGACATTAGAGTGCACAATGTGTGTGTGTGTGTTTTTTTATGTAGGTATAATGGGACAAAGAAGCAGTCAAAATGTTTTGATAACTACCAACGCCCAAAGATATCCGCATAGTTGATATGCAGATATGTTGCCCTACCCTCATGCCTAAACTTATAAGTCGCTCGAAAAGTGACAGCGTACCTGCTATTTTGCGGAAGTTTTATATGAGCAGTATGTAGCAAGACAGTAGGAATCCAACATGTCTCTGATGAGGAGTGTCTCCGTGTATGATGAAAACGTATTCGCAATTTGGATGCATGCGTGTATATGATTGGGTTTATGCTATAATATTCATCATTATCCACAATTATGATTACAACCCTAAGTCTAAGAGTACACTAGACGGGCAATTAAATTATGTAACAAGTTTTTGCCCAATAAAAAAACTCGCTCTAATTTGCATTTAATCATTGCACAATCAATGTTAAACTCTGTCATAGACATCATCAGGGACATGCACAATTAGAAATGTTGCGCAATAGGATTCACGTAGAGATCAAAGGGTCCCCAATGCGTGATGTTTGTATAGAATGATAATTGGAAATTTTAACATTTAGCAATGTTATCTTAAATAAAAGCAAGAATGTAACTCTATAAAACAGTTTCCTTGTAACGCGGTGAAAAAAAGACGCGTGCGACCAAGTTTCCATACACGATCGTGCGTTCGACTTTACACTGTTTTTTGAACGACCGAATTGGGACTCAGTATTTACTATAATAGGGACCAAAACTTGCTAAATGTAATAATCTTTTACTTTACAACATCAAGATATGTTATTTATTTATTTATTCATTCACGTACAAGAAAACATATTTGTAAATTTCAAATGTGTTTACATTTGAAATTTACAAATGAGGGAAAGCTAGTACGCAGGCGCTACTTATGCCATAATCTCTGCTAAAGGACACACGCTATTATAGTACATATATCATCAATTTCCTAACAATAACATATAATTAATAAAATATATAAAAATCTCATGCCAGTTTCCTAACGGGCTAGGTAGAAATGAACTTTACTATAAGGATTGTACTGTGTATTGTCTGTATGAGCACACTCTAGTATAGCTTACTTGCGTTCATTCCCTTGTCTGTGATTGTCGATGCTCTTGTGTCAAGCTTTTTTGCCAATGGGACATATATGGAGTACATCATCACATCATTTTCAATTTCAGACTTTATCGGCCCCCTACTGAACCTAACTTTCGTTCAATCACAATATTATGTTATAGTTACAATTGATAGAACAGTGATCAAAAAAACTGTACCAATATTCATCCGAAAAGAAACAAAATAATAATTATTGATTCTCTTAATTTTTCATAGTACAATTTCCTTCATGTATTCCCATATGTTGCTCCTCGTTGATTTTCAATGTGTAATTCCCCGCTACTTTCACGAACCGACTCATAGAACCTCTCAACCCTAGTTAATGTGCCGGTGTGTATTAACACTCATTAGTCTCTAGAATACCTAAACTTATGTAAGTACATAACAGATCAAAAGGTGACATAAGCAGTCGAGCCGTTCCCACGTAACGTTGATGTCCCCGGCTGCATAATGCGATTCAAATGTTGAAGTTTTTTCATCAAACACAAAATATCTAAGGTCATGCGACTATATTTCATCGACGAGTCCTAGATGACATTTGCATAAAATTAACATACATCTATACAATCTATTTAATATTAATGTTCTTACTACAAGAGGTAGCGCAATATTTGTACAAATCATTTCGTATTATTTATCATAGCATTGATTACATAATATAAGTAATGAACATATTAATACCAAGAAAGACCTTTGTTATAGGTTTGTAGGAAAGACGTATGAGCAATCGGTTAAATAGTCTAGGACACTTTGCGGAGAAGGTAAATGTCACAAGTCTTTAATAACTTACATTTAGTAAGCAAAAATCGACACTTTATAACTGAAGTGGAATCATAACAATTTCTTTCCAGAAACCTAGCGAATGGATGACCGGAAGTATGATATTATTTTAAATGTCGTTCGCAAGAGGAAAGACACTCGAATCTAAATAAACTCAGTCTTTTGTCGAAATTACTTCGTAAAACTACCCATTCAATTTTATATTATAGGGGAACAGACGAGCAGTCGATCAGAATATTCCCGGTTCTGATGACTACTGAAGCTCATAAACATCTGCACAATTGCTATACAGATGCGCTGTCCACGTTTCCTCCTCCACTCCACTGGTCATGGACTTTAACTTTTCGAACGATAAATGTTTCTTAATATCTCGCTTACTGGTATAAGGTCATTATATAACATGCAACACAACCTCTTGTACTATAATCATAATGATGTTTCTTAGATGACGTCTTCTCTTGATGACCTTGATTAACTCCAATTGCTGGAAGTAGCTGTAAATTTTAGTTTAAATAGCCGTTTTGTATAAACAAATATTCAATACTTCTTTAAGTTCTCTGGACATAGCGCACTTCCTTAATCGCCTCCACTTAATGTGGGTCATAACATACTTCATGTTAGTGTAACTTAGGAAGAAGTGTCCGTTGTATAGGTATTTCTCCGTTTAGTGATTATAAGATATGTCTCTGAATAACACTTATCTACTGTCTACTTCCCTATGAGTGGGAAGAAGGAAGTTCCTATGAATTTCCTGGTACATTTTTGTTTGGCAAGATATTTCTATCCCTTGAAAGTTTATTTCCTCGTCCTATTTAGGAAGTTAAATATTAGACGACCCAATTTATGGTTATTTTCATAGGGATTTTCAATTTCTGACAATAGTCTGGAATCAGTATGTGCGTGGTCCGAGATCCCTGGTCCTCAGAGAGTATTTTCAGTTATGCGACTAATTTTACACCGGTAGTCCCGGGTAGTCCAATTGGTAAAGAGGAATAGAGGATAGAAAGTACACTTGCGTCTGAACTATTTTTGTTTAATCTGTCCCAAGCAGATGGCTAATACCCGCGACCAACTCTAGCCGGAGCCATATATGCATAACATATGGATATTATTATTCTATTTCCATATATAAAAAGTTAAGTTATTATTTTGCAAGAAGTAGTGCAGCATGCATTGCAGAAAAATTGGACCGGGCCGGGGGAGTACCTCTCACTCACAGGATACCGCCGTAAAGTGACATCTGCGGTTTCGCATACGTAACGCGAATGGTTTGTGAGTAGCCGGTGGCCTATTGGAGAGGACGAAGGAACGCACCAGCATGGTAATTGTACAGATTTTCATGACAGTCGGAAAGAAACGATCGATTTCCTGTTCACCACCCTATAATATAAAAAAGTTAAATTTCCAAACGCCTCCGTCTGGCAATTTAACCAACAAACTGTCACTGCAATTTATCCCTATAAGTTACAGTGGCAGTTTCTTTGTCAGGTCCTCTTGGAAGACTGCAGGAGATTTCCTGTGCTAAGTCACTTCCCTGGCCGTGCCGGCCTGATACTGCCGGCATCTGTACATACTTCCGAAGATTTATTGATTGTTCATGATAATTTGCATTTTTTTCATATAAATAACAAAACTGTTTATTTCGTAATGGTGAGAGTTTGGCAAACCAACTGTTATAATAATTAACAATTAATAAAAATATGACTTGTTGTAATGTATTAACAATTAATAAATTGACTATTCACACGAATGCCTCTAGTGGAGTAACATTTTATGTGGTGATTTGTCATCACTTTAATGAATAGATTACATCTCCTTTTTCACAGCGAAAAAATAATAATTCCGAGTATACAACACTAGAATAATTCTCTTATGCATTCAGGAGTAGTGTGCTCTGTACTAGGAATTTTATTTCTCGGATCTAAATGTTTTCGGCTCCATTTCTGTTTTCGACTTGAAATTTTCAAGGCTCTATTTTTGATCTCCACTCTACATTTTGATGGTGGCTTAAAGTGTTGATGGAGATTGCAGATTTGTAGCTTACACAGTAGCTCGGTACAGTCAAAACTTGACAAGAAATTGACAACGGAAATATATTTAATTAGAAACTGTATATATAATTAGAGCTGTAGAGACTTGTAGAGTACCATCATGTCTCCATAAGTTTAGTCGTGATACGGCTAGGAAATCGACGTCAGCTGTAAACCTGAGATGGGTCAGATGTTTTTTCTTGTCAGTCTAGACTACTGATTACGTTTTCTAATCCTAGAAATTAAATATTTTCGGAGACAACGGATCGCCTTGCGGTACTCCTCTTTTTTTTACTGGGAAGCTAGGGCTTATGGATTCTAGCTTTACTTTACTTTTGCTCTGCGAGTATATATATTTTGAAACTGTTATATAATTCATTTCTATGTTTTGTTTTGTCGAGATTTCCATATACTCGCGTGGGAAACGGTGTCAAATGCTTTTTGGCGACAAACGCTAGATATAATGGCCGTTGGTATTCCTGGATTTTTTTAGTTCTAAAGTGTGATCACACTGATACAAAATCCCTCCTAAAACCTGCTTGTCCAATTGGTTGATTACTATCCAGTGGTCTGCTTATTCTATGGTTGACAATTGTTGAGAACCGTTTATATTTTGATAAGACCGTATAATAGATAGTTTATTTTGTACTTGTTCTAGTCTACGACTTTTTTCGCTCTTAGGTTCTACACAAGAATATTTGCATGTGACCGAATTGAACAGGTCTCGGTGTCGTGAAGCTAGTGCCACATATGACGATCCTTACAACTTCGTCTAAGTGTGTCTTGTAAACAAAAAGTATTAAGACAAAGTCTGAACCAGTTTTTAAGTTTGACCTCCAGCAAAGCAACAGTGGAAACCGCATCAAATTACATTTAGATATGTTTGCGTGATGCGCATACAATCATACAGACGTGTAATTAACTTTGTTTACAGCTTAAAGGGAAGAAATAACAAACAGCGTTTTGATAACGCACCACACCCATAAACATCCGCATCTACATCTGTATAAAATTACTTTTACAGTGTGCTAGTTTAATACACAAATATAAAACATTTAAAAATATTAAAAACTTATTCGAAGCGAGCTCCATTGGTTGCAACACAGTCCATTAAACGTTGAGGCCAGTTACCAATAGAAGCACGCACACTTTCCGTGGGCAAATTCTGCATTGCCAATCGTATGGATGCCATCCGTAAATAAATTTTTTCGGTGACCTCCCTTTGCGTACCGCTCCAGTAGCTATTTCGATTTTACCACCCTATTCATCTTTAATTTATCATATAGAAATGACCAGTGCGTCCCATATAGGCTGCAAATCCTAAGTCATCTCTTAAAATACGCGAAATGGTTCTTGGTGCTATCTTCATTTCCTGAGATAAATTTTTTTGCTTTCGGACAGGATTTCTTCGAATTCTTTCCCATACTACTTGAGCACTTTTTTCGTACGAACACTACGTGGGCGGCCAGAACTTTCTCTGTCGCAAACAGAGGAAGTCTCATTGTGCCTATTAATAGCCCGGTACACAAATATTTGGCTAGTACTGTAGTGAATGGAGATTTTTAAAAATTTGCATTTGGCTCCATACGTACTTTGTGTAATGTAATCACAGCCATTCTGTTTTTTTGCATTACACACTTTTATCAACCTGCTCCATTATAATATCGCAAAATATTGTATAATGTATTGGCGTCATAATGTGAAAGAGAGTTACAATTGCCGTGATTTTGTCGTCCTCGACGATCAGAACGTGTTTGGGACTACGCCCCACGCATGTAACGCGGTTGGGATTGCAGTCCGCTGCCTTAGTGACGTGAGCATTAGTATTAGCAGTAGTTCGATCGCTGTGTCTTTTGGAGAGCTCTTTCGAATGCCCCGCGATAGCGAAGTGCTCAAAATGTCTATGTATATCTAATTTGCGGATCTACCAGGGACAGCCTGTGTCAAGACCGTCCCTATAAAAGATGTGCAACTGTCAAATTATGCACTTTGCAAAAACAGCTTAAGCACATGCGCGAAGGGTTGATTTTCAAGGAAACATGTTTCAATTTTGTACATTATTTTTATTAGGTTGTTATTGCGAAAAAGTATGTTGATGTATGAAACGGTATTTTTGTAAATCAATGTTTCCAAGTCGCCTTTACAACGTACTAGTAACTCGATAGTTAATTGAAACATACGTAACAATTGCGAAATGTTAAGCATCGATAGCGGTGGAGTAAGTCACTATCGCGACAGGATAAAAACAGCAGGCAAGGTGCGAACACCAATAACCGTCCGTCAATGTCACTATAATCGTGGAAAACTAGGGAAGTGTGTATTTCTTTTACTACGTATGTAAAACATTTATCGATACAGCGCAGGGTCGCTTCCTTGTAGGGCTGACACCTGCCTATATATCTTCAATCTATGCCTCGTGAGTCGTCAAAATACCACGGACCCGGTCAGAGATCAGCGCATAGGTGGAAAATAACATTTGTTGGTTATGTTTCTCACTATTGGGAGACAAAGGGGCTCACTATTAGAAGTCACAGCGGCTCACTATTGAGATACAAAGGGGCTCGCATACAAAGAGGCTCACTATTGAGGGACAGAGGTGCTCACTATAGGGACACAAGGAGCCTCACTATTGCGAGGCAAAGGGGACCAATGAATTTGCCGCAGAATCTGAATGATATTGTTACGGACTGCAACAATTAGGTTTAAGGAAAGGCTATACCTATATAATGATAACCAATCATTGAATTTAGCTGTTTGCTTCTCTAAAACCAACGCACACAAACACCCGAATAACTACAATGCCGATGTGTAGTAGTGTGCTCCCATCCTCCAATAGGCCACCGGATACTTACAAACCGCACGAAACGTGCCTCCGGGAGCTATTATTAATTTACGGCGGTATCATGATAGTGAGAGGTACCTCCACACGTCGGCCCCACTGTACTGCAGCATAACACTACCTCTTATTTAGAGAAGTAAGAGGTATATAGATGGTTATAGAAATAAACCGGCAGCGTTTTGTCGTTCGTCTTCGATTCGCGATTACGTTAACGACACCCCTATTTCCGTTGAACCAAACCATCGCCCAACTAAACAATTAGTGATTTTAATTGTCTGAATATGCATACATGCTAATCAGCTTCCTGTTCTACATATTGGCGTTCGCACGTGGTAAATTGGATATAATCAAAATATTATTGGTTGTTTCTATTCGGAACGAACATGCGAACGGCAGGGTTGAGCGAGGATGTCAGGGAAATCATTGAAATAATACGGTCACAAACGGATGTGCGGTTACAGGATTCTCTTGGTCATGATAATAATAGTTAAATAGACGGGATGCGTCCCACTCATTTGCGGGAGTCAGGGAATCCGTCCCTCTTTCCCCCCGATACCTACTCCACTCCCGTCGTCGCCCGATGAGCATTCATAGCAAACCGATGACGCTGCATTAACCTTCTTTTCGCTACGGGAGTGCTGCTGATCTTCTGACTCCAGTTTTCGAGCGAAGAACTAGAGATTCGTCCCGCTTCGCCCGTTCGGGGGTCGGATTGTTCTCTTATCAAAATATACACTAAAACCTTCCTTAGGTCCAATAATTTATAGCATGTATCGATTTGAAAAGTCCCATTAGCGATAACCACTTGGGTTTCACTCCGGATTAGAACCCGATACGTCGGGCTCAATGAGTCAGCAATATATAGCTTTGAACCTGAGTGAATTTGCTGATAGGACATTAGATATTCCTTTATGTAATCCTACGATTCCTACATTATAAAAATGTGAAAGGTTGTCGGTAGGTGCTTATGTATTTCTCTCCTTCACGGAGAAACAGAACAGATCTGCTTAAAATGTATATTGCATAGGTGGAGGTAGAGCCATGCATGGTGCGTGACACTACCTCCTCCTATGCAACGGAATTAGCCGGCACCAATGGAGAGGTACCTCTCGTTCTCATAATCGGCACCGGACGGTTAGTCACGAGCATAAAAATAAAAATAAAATGAGGTTCCCATCCTCCATGGTGTGGATTACAACAGTATCACGTGGTACCGGTCTTATTTCTAGTTGAGTTGTTGACAGTTATATTACTATAAGAGGCGGATCCGAGTGGTGATCTTTGCCCCCAGAATGTATACAGGTAACTTGAAGAAAAAAAAACAAGAAATTCACAGGACTACAGACTATTCTCATTTTATAAAGACTCTAAAAACGTATGGATATAATAATAAGAATGCTATGCATGAAAATTGAGTCAGCAACTGCCAGAAATGTGAAGAGATTATAGTTAATAAGTAAACATTTTGTAATAATTGCCAATGCCTAGTTTCGTTATGGTACATAAGCTTCCCCCCTTAACACCGCTATCATGCCAACCGCCCGAACGAACGTGTCGCCCCTAATCAGTTAAAATATAGCAAAGCCACAAACACTCACTCAATTAATAACACACACACGCACGCACGCACGCACACACGCACGCACGCACGCACGCACGCACGCACGCACGCACGCACGCACACACACACACACACACACACACACACACACACACACACACACACACACACACACACGCGCGCGTGCGCGCGAATTGATAGACCAGTTTGGAACGAAATTATTTTGCAAAACATGCCTCAATGTTGTAAATACTTATTAATAACTTTTTACATAACTTTAAATGCACTCCTAGTAAACCAGTTACGAAAATTGCAAATGCCATCTCATTTTGCAAAGTTATTTTTTAATTTCTAGCAATTATTAATTGTAATAAAAGCAACATGTTATTGGCACATAAACATTATGACAAATTTGATTTATTTTTTCTAAATTTGTCAATATTTTATGATAATCTGACTCGTGACAATCGTTGGTACCTGCTGAGGCTGCTGAGGTTGGAGGATGGGAACGTTATCCCACTGCACTATCCCGGTTTTGTTGGGGTTGCCCTGTGGGGACAACCGCTCTGCGGAGCTAACATCGGTTTCTACGGCGCCTGATTATCGTCGAGGATATACCCTATCCTTAACAGACCCGGAACACCTAAATGAAGGTGGAATTAGCACTCACTATTCTTTTTTTTGTGGGACCACACCCGACTCGACCTGTTGGCGATTCTAATGCATTGGCCATCACAGATCAATAGACTAACGAAGGCTTTTGTATCTTCTAGTTTAAGGACAGGAAAGAGGCCTATGTGCAGCAGTGGACCGATAAGGGCTGATAATGGTGATGATATACTATCCCACGAGTACCATATACCACCGAACTCCACCCAAGGGCGGTGGTGACGCGTAATGAGTTTCCTTAATGTTTTAGGCACTGTAATTTGTTATATACTTATATGCGTTACGTCAAGATGGCAAATGGAGCGCTGTGTGACCGTCCTAAGAGATTGTCTCCAGTTGAGGAGTACTACGTGTATGATATGTATGAGGTACACACCCAAGGTGTTCTCATCTCATTGCCTTCGGGCCCGTACTGGATATTGTATGCGTCTAACACAGGCATCAGCTGTCACTGTTTCAAAATGGCCGCCGATGTTTATTAATGTTTGCGATATTTCTGGTTAACAATTCATTGATGGTACGATTTAAAATTGACCTTATTAGTCATATGTTATCGGCTGTTGTTATTGAAAGTATAAGGAAAACTCATAGAGTTCGTAATTGCTGTTCCCGGAGTGAAGTTTTATACCGGATTCGGATAAAACTGATTATTTAGTTTACATAAGTGTGCTTGTCATTTAAGTGTTGTTGTGCTACAGGAAGCCCTGTTGCTGCGGATAATTAATGTGGGTGTATTACGTATGTACCTACATAGTATACTCCTTCTTAATGAGTGTGTATTACGTATGTACCTACATACTATACTCCTTCTTAATGAGTGTGTACTACGTATGTACCTACATAGTATACTCCTTCTTAATGAGTGTGTATTACGTATGTACCTACATAGTATACTCCTTCTTATTGAGTGTGTATTACGTATGCACCTATATAGTCTACTCCTTCTTAGGTATGCACCCATTAATTTCGTTAGAAAGCCATATGTCCTTAGCTTGATTGGTTGAATTCTTGTCTTAAGCTCACGCGAATGTTACTCATGTCCGACCGTCACCATGGTTGCTGTAAAGCTTCTGAAAGATTGGGCTAGTGAAATAATTAAATAAACCGCTATAAAATCTGTAGGAGTAGTTTTATTACAATGATTAAACTGAATTATAATTATGCCATGTGGCGTTAGATGTCGCCAGATGCAGTTATGATGTTGAAAACGTCAAACTTCGCCATTTTCTATTGTGCCGTAGGTTATTCAGAAGAACAAACCGTCGATACCGTAACTTAATCAAAGCCTGTAAGGTAGTTTTCGGGGAACTACAATCGTGATGATGAAATTTGAGAAGTAAGTAAACACCCACACCTTAAAACGCACACCTACAATACGGACAATGAACAATATCCAAATATTGGTAATTTATTGGCTTGAGTTTGACAACTTGGGCCAGCATTACCGGGGAGGTACCTCTCGCTCACACGATAACGGCGTAAAGTGACATCTTTGCTGTCACATTTCGTGCGGCTTGTGAGTATATTATTAAATGCATAAAAATACAAGTCAAAATATCGTAATCTCTTCTTGTAACAGCTCTATATCAATATATTATTTATCATTGGTAACCAAATTTCAAAATCAGAATATAAGGTAATTCATAAAATGCAATAAAATTACATAAATTTGTAAAAGTTTGTAATGAACAGTATGCAGATGACATTTCATTGGCGATGAGAAATGAGTGATAACTGTGAAGAAACTCATGAAACCTCCGTGGACTCACTTCTCCGATATGACATAATTTTGAAAGAAAAATCGCGTTACGTTATAATCAACCGCTCTGTGGTACCGGCTGGCTCAGTTGGTAACGTGGCGGTTAGTCCACGTGTTACGCCAGAGCTCGCGGGTTAGTATCCCGCCTAAGTTTATATATGTATTATATGTACTTCTATAATAAAAATCTTAAATATATCCGTTAACCAGTACCAGTGACACACGTCCTTACGGTACTTACCACAGGACTGGGCTAACGGGGTGTGATAAGTCCACAGATGTTATTAATATCAAGTCATATTTTTTTCATATTTTATGGTTCCGTAACACAACGTCAGAAGCAAACTGAAACCTATAAAAATAAAATCTTTTATATTTCTTTTTATATAAAAGGGGGACAAACGAGAAATCGGAGCTTTTTTTTCGACTATCGACTATATCCACATAATTATTATGCCGATGCTTTGCCCTCCTTTCTCGCCACTCTCCCCCATCCCAATAGGTCACCGACTACTCGAAACGCGACACTGAGGATGTCACTTTACGGCGGTATTATGTGAGCGAGGGGTAACTCCCCAGTCGTGCCGGCCCAATTCAAATCTACATAATTTGTTATGAATTAGGTAGAGTTCCTATTTCAAATTATCAAAATATAAATAACATCTTTGTTCCAGTCTTTGTACAAATTTTTAGCAACCCATGAAAGTACTAGATGTTGCTGTGAATTCAAATGAATACACTCAGAAAAGGATCGATACGAAATCGAACAGAAGCATATTATTAAATATTTTATACAACAAATGAATGATGTTATAACGCAATGAAATTGTACTTAGTTTATGATCGATTGTCCATAAATATTATTTTTGGTTATGCTAATTATGGTTAGATATACGTTACTCTGTCACGTGAAGGAATAATTACTAGTTATCCTAAAGATTTATTCCTTGCGAGATAATATCCCGATGATATGTAAGGAAAACCTGCAATTCAAACACAGTAGAAGTGAAACTTTATCACAGTTAGCATGAATCGCCTGATTATGGACGCCTCAAATATAATAATTTTATACCCACATTGCTGGGTTGTGTGTGTGCAGTGACGGTCCAGCAAAAGTAGGCCTGTGTGTTGTGACTGTTGGTGAGTAGTAATTTGGGTGTGGGGATGCATGCGCATGTGTGATCCTTGTCCGAATCGCGGGGGTGAATTCACGCCTGTACGGCCTCCCGTCAAGTGGTCGCGCTTGCAGCGGGGCCAGGTCGCGTAGATGAGCATGCGGTCCAAATCTCCTGGTTGACCGCTCGGTCCACCTGCAAGCTCATCGGCAGCGCGCGGTCGATACTGCATCCGAGATACACGACTGGGGATTCCCAAGACACATCCCGGCCTCTGAACTTTAACCGCCCCGGCATGGAGCGCAAAAGTAGCAATTCATAGGAACCCCGCGCATAAAGGGGCAAGTCTATAAGGCAACAACAACATGGCCTGCTGAGGCTTTAGCAGTCTATGAGACCGTAGTTTTATTACTATGATGAAACTGATTATGTTTAAGGTCTGTGGATTCTGTAACAAATAACATAAAATACAATGAAAAATACTGAATATTAATATAACAATAACACAACTAATTTGGAGCCGATGCATAGAATTAACTACAGGCCACGCGCTAGCTTAGCCCAGTACTGTATTGGCCAGGTAAAGCTCATGGCCTGCGCACATTCCCCAAAAGTTGTCAATCCTGGTGTCATTACACCGGGGTGGCCAACTGTTGGGGAAAAATAACCTGGACCATTGGACGGTCGCAATAGAAGAAAACATTTTTTACTTTTTAAATTACGCATCTAAGTTTGCACCTGCAGGATGCGTAATCAGCCACCGACAAGCTCGTATTTCGCGACCATCCCTTGGTCCCGATTCCCTCCCAAAAGCAGTTTGGTATGTCGTACGTCTATTAAGTGATTGTCACATGTCATCCGAATTGAGACAAAACGAACAGGCAGTCTGGGCGCGAGACGATGTCATTGAAATCGAGACCCAGCAGAATCGGGGCGGCTCTGCATAGCACCGCAATACGGAGACATTAATCAACCTGACACGTCATTTTCCAGTGGTTTCCTTCGAAGTCATCTGTCCCTACCAATAACGCGTACTGTATGGATTATGTTGCAAGGCGGTACGAACCGGTCTCGTGTCGCCAAGTATACCTACGTAACGTGGCTTGTGACGTAATCCAATATCTACATTAAAATGGGCTTCCTCGTTCGAGCCACTTACTTAACAATCGGTCCTGACAATCAAGGACAGATAGGAAAGGGCTTTGCGAATGACAAAATTAAACGTTGGAATGTGTCTGGCACATACCTAAATATCGTTTGTGGCAAATATAGGCACGTAAGTATAACGCTGAACGGTATTGATCGGACGTACATATATCTCCACCATGGTTCAAGCCTTGTCGTGGCGGTGGGGCTTAATAGCCTCGGGTGAACACAGGCGAAGCCAATTGAACCGAGGGCGATCTTTGCATCCCTCTTATAAGAAGAGGGGGCTTAAAGATCATGAGGAGGAATCGCGCTCGGTACCCCTCTTATAGAGGGGACCTAAGAGCAACGGGAGGAAGCGCTTTTGCGCACGGGGCAAGGGGCGAGGATGGGAACTTCACCCCATGGTTTCTGTGGGTATTTGGCACTATCATGTGTTGCGAGTCCCACACCCCCCAGAGTCAGTGAAAGCGCGTAAATGCGTGTCCCCGCGTCAACAAAAAAAAACTACAAATATGGTATCGGAGGGGCGATGGCGAGACGCGGGAGGGACATGCGTATCGGGCGGGAGTTGCGTATGGTTCTGAAGTCATACACGTGCACAGCTAACCCCTCCACCTATCACTCAGCGCTACAATTACACGTACGCGCGATAAAGTAACGTATGAATGAAAACTTGTTTAGCAGCTACAAATTATTATTTTGTTCTTTCTACGAATAGAGTTCGAAATTTGAATTTATGAAATTTGATATAAGCTTGAAATTATGTCGTAGTGTATATTGACCGTCGACGAGGTGGGATCAGAATATCTCAGGAGTACTTGGACAACTTTGTGGTCTAGTGATAAGGCACAGATCGTCAGCTCTTGGGTTTGAGTCCAGAGTCGGACTAACAAAGAGGACTTTTACGCTATCGTTCCTGTGCAAGATTTCTCCCTGCGGCCTTGTCGAATGGCCGTACCATAGGAACAGGGGAATTGTGGAGTGCATGGTAATATGGATTCTGCAGTCGGCTAGTCTCCATATAGATAGCCGTCGTACCAGAAATTCGGCGAGGAGTATATATTCACTTAGCCGTTCCATTGGATGCAAATAACAGGGTATCGGTTATCTTGGCGTTCATTAAATGTAGCGTATCTTCAGAAGGCAGAGTCATCAAAGTGCTGCGACTGCTCTTTTGTTCCCTTATACAACAAAAAAAAACTATCTTGTAGTTCTTGAAATTCTGATTAACTAAACGTAAGTTCTCGGAAGTTTACCGCGTAATGAGATTATTCATAAATGGAATAAATTTACATACCTACATACGAGTATATTGCGAAACAGCAACGCACCTGCGTATTGTATATATGGGCAGCCACTTAGCTATAAACTATGACTCCTCACTGATCGTTTAATCTCCGATCTATACTTAATAATATAAAGCTGAGGAGTGTATTTGTTTGTTTGAACACGCTAATCTCAGGAACGTAACGTCTACTGACGTCCATAAACAGCCGCATTACCGAATTATTCTTATTGACATAATTTCTCCCCCCCTCCAATGGGCCTTCGGCTACTCACGAGCCGCACGAAACACGACAGCATTGCCTTCACTTCATGGCGGTGTCACGTGACACTGGTCCAGTCAGTAGCTATGGTCATACTTGAAACGTAATTATTATACAAGCTAAATTATCACAACAAAATGTGTGCAAGTGTGTATGAAGTATTAGGTCATCTTGTCAATATGCAGATTTTAAACGATAAAGTGTGACAAGTTTGAGAAACAATGTTTATGCTGTTCAAGGATCACGGGCTCCCGCTCACCTTAGAATAAGGCGTACCTACTTCTCTGCTTATAACCTATCTCACTCTCTCTCGATGTGATCGATTTTCTCAATATCTACTGAACGGATTTTCGTGCGGTTTTCACCTTTGAATATAGAGCGATTTCTGTGGCAGGTTAGGTAAAATTTTGCTGCTACTATTCGCGGACGAAGCCGAGACGGATCGTTTGTATATGTAAGCTCATAACTTTATAGTGGCTGTAGAGAATTTGATAATATTTTTTTTCCCTGCCTTGCGCTTACCACATGCGGCAGGACTCAGGACGAGTCGGCCATAGGCAGGCCTGTGACGGCGGGCGTCCGTCTTGGTTAATAGAGAAGGAAGATGTGGAACACTGTACTATCTCTGTGTACCTAATGTCTAAAGAATTTACGACCGGCTGGCTCAGTTGGTAACGTGTCAGTTAAGTCCGCGTGTTACGCCAGAGGTCGCGGGTTCCAATCCCGCCTAGGTCACGGCTGTTTGTATATGTATTATATGTATTTCTATAATAAAAAAGTTAAATATATCAAATTTCTTAAATTTAGAAAAAATATTAAATATATTTCCGTTGTCTAGTACCTGTAACACAAGTCCTTACGGTGCCTAGCACAGGGCTAGGCAAGTGTGGTGTAATAAATCCACATATATTATTATTATTATTAAAAAAGAGAAGCAGAGTAGTAGAGTAGTAAACCAGGCTTGCTTTCACTTTTAACAGAGACGGGCACGTTTTAAGTAGGCTTTCCTTCTATATCTATGTTATCCCTATGGATTTGTCAGATAAATTGCTGCCTCCTATGATTCGTGCATAGAACCGATTAGTTCTAATTAATGACAATGTGTAATTTAATTTGCAAAATGCTCTACAACTTGAATTATCAAAATATTTTTTTGTGGAACCAAAACATTTATGTCTTGTAATTAAGAACAGCTTTTAAACTTCGTTGGCTCGAAAAGCACATGTCTGTAGATATTTTAGAATTACCTGATTGACTTAAGTGCAAAAAGTAAGAAAGAAAATATATTCAGGTGATATTTATTCTCTATCACGTGACATTTTGTTAAAACAATGTCTATTATGAGGATTAACATTACAACTGTAGCAGAATAGAACCCATATGTAGACTCATCTGCAAAAAATTAAACACTTTTGGTTCCAATACAACATGACATATTACTTTTTGTGAGCACAATTTATAGTTTAATTTTAAGAACAAAACAATTCCCAACGCTCTCTTAATGGTTTTAGAAATTTTGATAATTGTCCCTTAGCGGCATAAAGGATCTCAGCGCCCCATAAATCGTCGGAGTCTCAAGTAACAATAGGTTTTTTTCTAAAATATTTTCTATGTGTCTTTGGGGTATTGAAGCGGCTTAGAATTGAAAACACTAAAGGAACAATAATTTTCGTGCCTGATTTAGTAAAGGCCATTCAATAGCAATTAGAGTTTTTTTTTTTTTTTCGGAGGGACCTACTACTGATTGGCGGCACTTGTCCAGCCCTAACAGTTCGACTGATTACGGAAGACTTTTTGTCTTCTGGTTATCAATTACTGTTTAAAATGTTCTATAATATATGGGGACAAACGAGAACGCCCATAGACATCCGTATAAATGAAGCATACAGCTGCGTCGCCCTCCTTTCCCCCTCCCCTCCAATGGGCTACCGGTTACTCACAAACCGCACGAAACGCGACACCGGAGTTGTCACCTCAAGGCGGTGTCGTGTGCGTAAGCACCTCGTTCGTGACGCCCCAATACGACTGTAGTTCAGCATGGCACTACCTCTCACTAAATTTATGAGATTATTCAGAAGTGTCCAGTGAGTGATGGTGGTCCAGCTAAACATAACCTATATAAGGTTTGTTGCTATAATATAATAATAATCCATATGTCATCATCATTGACTTTCATACTTTCATCATAAAATTTGCCAAATTTTAGAAAGAGATGTCATCCTGCATTGGAGGTAGTGCCACGCATAGTGCATGACGCTACATCTTGCTGTGGGGACCGGGGAGGTACCTTTCGCTCGCATTTCGGAGGAGGGCAACGCATCGGCATTGTAATTATGTGGATGTTCCCGTGTGTCGGTAGTCGCAAAAAAGGCTATATACAAAATGCAATAACATCGCCAACAGCAGGGGGTCTCACCGAAAAAAAAAAAACGATGAAACCTGTCATCGCGTGACATATGTATAGCCTTTAAAGATCGAAACAATGAATGATCTATGATAGTACTAACTGCTAGAGATCTATAAAGTCCATGGTCCAGCGGCCATTTCTATATACTCAGTGCACGCGTGTGTGCGAAGACACGAGTGCAGTCTCTATTCCATCAGTCTGATGACACGGCACGGCAGTCTAACACGATGAGAGATAAACCGACTTCTTGTGCGCTCCGAGGCCCGGGGGCGCCATCTTCCCGACCTCGTCTTGAGATTAAACATTGTCAAATCCCCAAAGTACTGCTGAGCCGAGCGGAGGCTTATCGATCTGTGGTTGAACATGCTTAGCATTATAGTCTTAAGTCTAGACTATTAGACAGAGATAAATAACTAAAGTTCGATTGTTAATATTTATAAAGACATA
The DNA here is from genome assembly GCA_017140195.1 of Eumaeus atala. NCBI lineage: Eukaryota > Metazoa > Arthropoda > Insecta > Lepidoptera > Lycaenidae > Eumaeus > Eumaeus atala. The sequence goes on along the minus strand of JAFELO010000012.1, from coordinate 760,367 downwards.
CTCCGTTCATTATAATGTGATGTTCAAGTACCAGCCAAGTGCAAGTGCAGGAAGGGTTCCGTATGTAAAACGCCCAAAATGAAGCTTGTCGTATCCGAGTCCCACCTAAATATTTATTTTATTCTGTATTGATGTCTTAAGTTCACGCGAATGTTACACATTACAATAAAACTACTTTTACGGAGTCTATCGCGGTTTATTTAATTATTTATGTAGCCCGACGTTATTTATGCAATTTATCATATATGTTACATACACGCACATACACACATGATGCACATCAATTTATAAACACCTACTTAATATATGTAAATAATAATAATAAACAATAGCAAGAACCATGATAAGATCACAATACAACAGCGTGAGGGAGAGACAATTATTTAACTAGCCCGACGTTTCAGAAGTTTTACTGCAGCCATGGTCACGGGACCACCGGTAATAATAAATAATTGAATAAATCGCGATAGAATCCGTAAAATTAGTGTTATTGTAATACTTTATTCTGTTTTTAACATTTGTTGCTATAGCGGAAACAGAAATATATCATCTGTGAAAATTTGCACGGTGTAGTTATCATAATTCATGTGATACCTGCCAAGCGACAGACAGACGGACAAACGGATAAATGGACAGTCCGAAAGGTGTCCGGTCCATCTGCCCGATGGACGTAGGAGTTTAGGTTATAGGGCCCCGTTTTACACTATGGGTACGGAACCCTACAATTGTATAATACTCAATTGAGGAGGATGAAGATAAATGTAATTTTGCCTGTGTGTATAATGTCTCCCTAATGACTGTGGACGTCGACGGCCGGGCTCACATCGCTTTGTTATATGGACCATAGTAAATGAGAAACGGGTTTTTGTTCGTCATTTGTTTTATCTCATAAACTATTGACTTATACCCATGGTCACTGTCATGGGTACAATCAGTCCCTTTTTATCCATAATACCTGTAACAACTGGCACCACCCCGCGGCTTTAGGCTATTTATTAACACAACACGAAAACAATTTACACAATATTTCAAAATTATTATAAGTGGGCGGGAGACGAGAAAAACGAAAGTGGTTCGAGGAAAACATGACCGTTCTGTACTGAATAATTTGTATATGGTTTGATTTATAGGACATTTTCCACTCTCGATTTTCCCCGCTGCGCAAAAAGCATGGTGATGTGTTTTGAGCATATATGTATGTAACATTAACTCTCGCCTTCCCTATCCATAGTACTTCTTTCTACCAGCACTCTTTTACGGTAGTCAATACGACTGTGGAATGCGTTACCTGAAAGTGTACAAAAGTCGCTAACAATCGCAGTGTTAAAAAAACGACTCACAGAACAGTATCTCGCCTTACCTGCCCAGTGATACTCTCTCCCTCACGCTGGTGTATTGTTATCTTATCATGGTTCTTACTATTGTTTATCATTATTATTTACACTTGTTAAGTAAGTGTATATAAATTGATATGCATCATGTGTGTATGTATATACCACTTCTACACTAGCAATGCCTTATTCCTTGTTACCAGCTGGTTGTCTGGAAGCGACCGCTACTAGCGGTAGGAGCGCTCTTTTAGCACATTATTTTCTAGTGTTAAGGTTTAATTGTATTTTTTTTTTCTTTTTTGGTGGTAGAATAAAGCATTTTTATTATTTATTTTATTATGTAGGTTTCCATGTTCCCTGCTACAACCTGAAAGGTTTTTCCGTTCTAGAGATTCATCTCGATAACGCGATGGATGTTATAATAAGCCTAAGTTGAGAGTTGAATGTTAATTTCTTTAACCAATGAATACCGAATAGTTAGTAGAGTATAGTATAGTGCAGTCAAGGTTCTTCGCAACCGGCATGTCTGTGTGAAGAGTGTAATGAATTTGGAAGAGGCAAGCCAGGTATTTCTTTTACAGAATAGGGGGAAAACGAGAAAATCAAGCCTTTTTACGACTACTAACATCAATAAACATCCGCATAATTACTATGCCGATGCTTTGCCCTCCTTCACACCCCCCCCCTCCCCAATGGGCTAAGGTATGTAAGGACCGTGATGTTATAGCCCTCCGTTCTCTCCGCATACCTCATAAGGGGGCTGGCGTGATGATGAGTTGTTGTTGTTAGTGATGGTTATCCTAAAGGCAAGCCTATTTTAACTTTATTTTTGGGACGCGTTAATTCTCGATATTTGACCATAAATTTTGCACCCCTGAGCCTTTCGAAAATTTCCTTCGGCGCTCCTCGTGCTTTGGCCCTACAGAAAGATCTGATTGGAGGACATTTCCAATTCCTTCTTTTTTTGTTGTTTGACCCTAGCGATAGCGCCGGGAGACGATTAATCAGTATACAAAAATGTGTAATGTTTTTTTTTTTATTCAAGGAAGTTCATTTGTTATCACTATGGCTCATGTTTTTCTTTTCCGATGAGTTTATCGCAGGCATCAATCATTAATTACTGTTATCACCCGAAACTGGGTTGAGCAATACTGATTATAATGTTTTACATTTATACGCTAACCCGGATATGTTTATGATTTAATAGTAATATACTATTGACCTTTGGGAGCCAACAATATTAATTATCAGTTTTTAAATGTCGGTTTCTTCACTCATAACTGTGCCCCACAGATACACTCTGATTTCAAATTATTATTTGTAATTTTGCACAAATTCGGTGAAGTTATTTTTATTGTGCAAGGGCACAAGTGTGCAGCCAGAGCACTTTCGAAACTATTAACTTTGTTATGCAGACGGGCTGTCATGTGGTCCTCCACTTCTAACGCGCTACCCGGGACACATAAACCGCACGAAACACGACGGCATAGCTGTCCTTTTGCAGCGACGTTCAATACTAATGTTTTATTTTACAATTTTCTTTAAGTGCCTCTTGGCTTCCCTTTTTTTCCTTCTCTTAACAATATCGTTGTGGTAAGTGCGTTGTGTCCGTATCATAATTAAACTTAAACGAGTCGAGTTATTAAACTGCAAGTTCTAGAATCATCATCATCATCATTATCAGCCCTCATCGGTCCACTGCTGGGCGTGGGCCTCTCTCAAAACGCCAAGACGACCGATCTCCTGCTACTCGCATCCATCCCGAACCGGCCACTGCACGGAGATCGTCTTCCCACCTGGTGAACGGTCGACCAACACTTCCTTTTCCTAAACGCGGCCTCCACTCCAGAACCTTACTGGCCCATCTGCCATCTGTTCTTCTGTGTGTGTGACCAGCCCATTGCTACAGAGAAAGAAGAAGAGGCCATGTTTCGGCCCCGTACGTCATCACGGGGAGAACGCGTTGGTTTCTTTTTCGTTTCGCCTTCAAGTTCTGCGGTATTCAAGTACGTGAGAATGTGATAAGCTTCCAGAACGCTGCCCAACCCGATTGAATCCTTCTACGGCTTCCCTCTCGAAGTTATATCTACCTAATTGCAACAATTGCTCGACGTAGACGTATTTCTCTACGACTTCCAGAATAGCACCATCGACGTTGACCTGCCTGGGTAGAACGTGTGGTGAAAACCGTATTTAAATCGCAGTAGTTTTTAGGAAAATCGATGAAACAGATAGCTTTTTAGAACTTGGTTTTATAATAACTATAGATTGAGGCACTTTCTGAAAAATACTTTACTTAACGCTCATTGACTCCGGCTGATGACGAGAATGATGACTGCTACAGGTCCTCCAAGGTTTATACCGAATCTCCCTTCTCTATCCAAAATCTAAGACCTTGCGTGCAAAAGGGCCCTTGTGGCAATTCTACCAGCATGTAGCGCCTTGCGATTTCACCATCGTAACTTCGGGCTCCGCTCGTATTTTTCTCAGTAAGTGGGCTATATAATAGGGAAGGAATGTTCCTGAGATTAGAGTATTAGAGCAAACAGACTCTTCAACTTTATTCTATGTTACTAGCTGTCCCGGCTAACGTTGTTTCGCCGAGTATGGGAAACAAGCCGGCAAAACGTTTGCAAAAAAACAAAGGGTTTACGGGTATGAAAAATAAACTGTAGCCGATTCTCAGATCTACTGAATATGCACATAAAATTGGGTATACATTGTGGCACGAGAATATTGTGCAAATACAATTTACAAGGAAAGCAAATAACTTAGTCATACTAAAAAATATCACTCATTCGAGCTCGTGTGTCCACTACTCAAAATTATCATAGTATATGATTTATCGTTGTGAAACACAGTGTTGTGTGTGTGAAATTTCACAGTGTTGTGTGTGTGAAACACAGTGTTGTGTGTGTGAAACACAGTGTTGTGTGTGTGAAACACAGTGTTGTGTGCGTGAAATTTCGTAATCATTGTGATCAATTTCCCGTCAATATTTTCTTAATTACTAGGTACATTTAGTCGAGTACCTCATGGTCTAGTGGTGTCCTTGTTCTACTGCAATGAAGTCCCGGGTTCGAGTCCCGGGTCGGACGAAATTATCATTGGGATGCTTTAACAGGAGTCCACGGTCGGGAAGTAGGCGGCGCTACACCCCCCTGGCTCGGGGCGCGCGGTCCTGCGCTTGGTCTCTCGTCGGTTGTAACGCTGCCATCGGGACAGGAGAATGAGGGAATAGAGAGTGCACTTGTGTCTGCGCACAGACTCGTGCATTATGTGTCCCGCGCAGTTGGTCAGCCTCAATAGTGATGGCCCACGTAATCAAAATTCGACTTGGACGATATCATCAAGTTAAGTAAACGTAGTGATGCTGCTCAGTGTTCAGCTTTCGATGTGCTTTCATCAAAATCTGTTCTGTAGTTTTGGCGTGACTGATTAACATACATCGAGACATCCATATAAACTTTTGCTAAAATATTAGTAACATTTATTTACAAATGATCCATTTGATTTTTCGGGACAAAAAGTTATTTTAACGTAATTCCAGATCGTAATCTATATCTATACAAAAAATTCATCAGAATCCGTGTAGTAGTTTTTGCGTGAGACTTATTCTTTAAATTCTTAAACATAGTACAAACATTTAATAACAGTAGTGCCATGCTACATTGCAGCGGAACTGGGTGGCACGACCGCTCACACTTCGATGTCGCGACTCGCGATTCGTGCGGTGTGTGAGCTACTCGTAACTCATTAAAGGGAACGAGAAATCCTTTTCTCAAGGGCAACGTATCTACATGCTTATACGCGTGTTCACGGGCGATGGTAGTAAAAAGGCTCCAATTTAATACAGAAAAAAGTTTCCTATATCGTAAACTCGAACAATAATCACATCATTTCTGCTGTATGCCTTCAATATTTACTTTCCGCTAATTTAATTCAGAGTATTACAATGACGCGTTTTTGGAGAGTCGATTGCGAATAATTGAAGCATGGCTGGGTCCTGATAGCCCCTTATCAGCGCGACCCCACTTCCAGAGCGATAACTGGACTCATGGCCGACTTAGTTCGTAGCCGACTGTTTCATTACGTACTGTAACAGTTTTGATAAACAAAAAACAAATTTATTTTTCTGTAAATGAAACTATGATTACTGTCAAACTTTCCACTGATGGCTTTGTTATTTGAGAAAGTTATATCTAAATTTTTTGGCGTAATACGTCTTGTACATCGATAACGCTAGTTACTCGTATGTAGGTAGCATACACCAAAAAGTATGTTGTCATAGGTACGTTACGAGTCATAGTAACGTTCCGAATGGGTGGAGCCTGCGAGCGGGAGAGTATAACAAAACACGTCTTTCAGTCCATCGGTCGATGCGGTTACAAATCAGAGAACCGTTATCATTAAACATTATTTATGTTATAATTGAGCCAACGAACACTCGGATTTTTGATGACCATCAACACAAATAGTTTTTTTTTTGCTGAGGTTGAGTCAACTTGGTTGACCTCTTTCCCTCCTCACCGGAAACTCACCAATCGCACGCAACACGACAGTCTTGCAATTTTTTCAAGTGTATGTATGTATATTTCTATATTCTCTGCCACAGCCTAAACGACTTGACAGACATTAATTTGTATTGATAACAGACATGACAATATTTATTAGCAATCAAGTGTTTGGTTTTTTATTTTAGTGTTAGATAAATATGGGAATACATAGACCTATTAAAAATCAACCATAATTCTCAACCATCTATCAATTACAATATATTTTTTTGCTTCATAACTTTTAAACAAATATAAGTTATAGTGTTATCATGTGAAAAGTTATAGCGTAGGCCTTGTGACCTCATTAGATATTTAAATTTAAAATAAGATTATTTACATATGTATAGATTTTGTGATTGCTGATTGTGTTATTCAAAAATCCGGATACATCGTCAACCGAAATGGAGTCGCAATTTTGAATCGCACACTCGCGTTTTTCAACGATTAGAGTTTAAATGTTTATGTTTAACATTATCTCTAGTTTTCCGAATATAAAAGTTTCTTTATTCTATTAAGAGTTGGTATTCACTATGTTTCCGTACTATGATATAACGCACTTCATTTCTTTTAAATTTGACCATGTCCGACACCTACTACGTGACATTATGGTTTTATTGGAATACGGATTGTTGGAAAAATGGTGGCGATAACTTTTTAGTTTTATTATAATTTCTTTCTTGAGCTATGATCTAAAACTCACTACAATTCATACACCTTTCACTGGACTGCCCCATGTTTTCTAGGGGCAAACCCAAAACAGGCGACATGTATTTTTTGTTTATTTATCAAATACTTAAATAAAAAAATAGTTCAAAATAAAGTAGGGAAGAAGGTATACCTGTTTCGGAAAAAAATGAAACTACATCAAGTACAAAAAAATGAAACACATTCTTTTATTCTGTATGTATTTGAAATAAATGGTTTATACTAATCCTAACAATGTTAAAAATTCGAAGGTTTTTATGCAGGTTATTTTTCCCACGAGAACTACTAAGCGTTCACCATGATAGGTGAAATTTAACACAGATTTAGACTACAATTTCTAGAATTTAATAACAAAAAAAAATACCTTTTTGCCCTGGGATATAATTAACGCTGTTAGAACCTTGTTGCAAATCTACTAAAAATATATAATTACTTATTGGAATTAAACATATAAATCAATGTGTTTCAATTTAAAATTTATTAATAAGTATTTTATTGATTGCCTACGTCTATGGCAGGATAGGTAATTTATCTGTAAATTATTAATTAATTAATTAGTCATATTAATAGATAAATTATGATAAGTAACACCAGTTTATGTTTAAAATTCCTCATTATTCCGTTGAGTTTCATAATTTATATCTCCCACTAATAATAATTAATGATTTTCTAAATAGCTTATTTAAATCCTTACCAAAAATAAACTAATTATTATACAACTGTGGTCGGACACGCGACTAGAGCTTACTCCCTAAGAATATGATTTTAAAATGAGACAAGCGCCGTAAGCGAGGTAAATAGGTGCGACCAGCGTTACAGTTTCACTACATTTTACTACTGCTAATAATTCCATACCTCGGCTCATATTTTCTTTAGGAGTGTACACCATAAAATGGGTTCTTTAAGAAATACGGTACTATGTACAGCAATAACTTGGTAGGGTTCCGTAACCAGATGACGAAAGACGGCAACCGTTCGTCACGTCCGTCTGTCCGTCCGTAAGTTACAGATGTTTTACTCGGAGATTAGGGGTGTTTAATGTTTTACTCGGAGATTAGGGGTACTTAATGTTTGAAATTAGTAAGGTAGTATTTTATAATCAGCTACAAAATGACGTAGTATAATGTTTAGAATTAAAATGAATAAAGGTCCATACGTGTAACTGAGGGACGAGATTTTTTTCGAGTAAGCGTTTCATTGGATGGATCTATCAGGGCGGGGGTTTTAAAAAGGGGTTTCTTGAATATACTAATAAAAAATGATAAAGAATGTCCCCTCCCTAACTTTTTAACTACCTAGGGGACGTTTGTAACAAACGGTAATATAGAATTCAATAAAAACTTCAAGTGAACATTGGTTTGGGAAAATCATTTTGGTTGCCTAAGAGATAGGGCATTTTTGTGTTTGCTACGTAACTCTTCATAGGCGACTCGCTCTTGGCAGTTTTTCTAAATCTTGGTTTGTCTTGAGGAGTTTCTTATCGTAAACGCAATAAGTATTGTGCAAACACCGGCCGTTTTGTCTTGCTGCTGTTTCAACAATAACATCAATTATGATGTGTTATTAAAAAATATAAACACTGATAACAATTATATTAAAATTGAACCGAAATTATTAATGACTGGTAAGGGGCACTCCAATCGTTATCGGTTATGTGTGGCGATAGAAAACGATATGAAACACGTTGACCCACCTTAAACAGTTATTAAATTATTGATTGAAAATAGGGCTCAAACTTTACACATGACGTCTCGCCTGATACTGCCGGAAAGTGACGGCTAGGCTTTTCGTGCGCTTTGTGAGTACCCGATAGCCCCTTGGAGGAGAGAAAGGAACACATCTACATAATACATAGATAATAATTATAATTATAACTATGGGCGTCACTGTCCAGTGGATTGGTACTACCGCCGCTCATAGACATTTGCAAGATTAAATCCTGACCGCGGCTTACATTGTTTTTCGAACGGGAATCGAAACCCTCCCGTCTGAGGGAGGGGCGAGGAGGCAGACCTCCTCTGATAAGTCTTGCAATAAACGAGCGCTATTATCCTTATCCACGTAACCGCAAAATAAACGGCATCGTGTGCGCGCCGTCCCTCTAGTGTGGGGAGGGGGAAGGGGGGGACCGTCGAACCTTTTCGGTCCCAAAAATAATTAATATAGGTTACGCCCATAAACAACCAGGTACATCTCTTCCCATCTGCGGGAAAAGAGGGGGTCTGTCCCCTATCGTCTCCTGAACTATAGACGGCGGGAGCAATAGCGCCGCCAACCTGTAGTAGGCCCATCCGAAAAAAAATAAATACATTTGCAAGACTTGAAGGAGTCTTACAGATGCGTCGCCGGTCTTTAAGTAATAGGTATACCTTGTCTTGATAACCCCTAAGTCGTATCGGATCGTAAGTAGCGACGGTGGCAGCTGGTTTCACAGTGTTCTACGCGGTAAGAAGTGGCGTAGTCCGTAAACCCACAACTGCTAACAGTACTTCTTCGAGGTGACGGGCGTGGAACTTAGAGTTCTGTCGCGATGTCCGCCATTCCATCCACAACGGGCTTTTACACTGAATTAGGTCCCTTATTAGGCAGTATATACAGACAAG
>JAFELO010000012.1:699819-721917 GCA_017140195.1 Eumaeus atala | reverse complement strand
GCTCTCTAAAGTCGCGTTATTTTATTACTATCAATCTAAGCTCCTGACTTACGGATTCGAACCCGGGCTCGTTTCCGTGAGCGGTGTGTGAGTTTGACATTCTGTCCGTCTGATGTTGATGATACGACATTAGTTTCATTTTGGTTAAATTCGTCCAATTTAAGCGCTGACCCTACATTAGCGTATTTAATTCGAATGATAATTAGTTTGGTACATTTCCTTTTGGCCCACCGACCCAAATTTAATTACTGATTTTATTGAATCAGGGCCGGGGGCGCGAGTAGCGTTGAACACACAAAGAAAAGCAATAAGAAAACCATTTGCAACTTGTCCAAAGGTAAATAAATTATCCGCAAGAATCTTTTAACTTTACCGGTCACTTGCCATATTTTTTTATTATTATAGATTGTTGTTTTATATTGCAAAACAACAATCATCATCAGTATCAGCCCTTATCGATCCACTACTGGACGTAGGCCTCTTTCAATGAACGCCAAGACGACCGCTCTCCTGCTGCTCACATCCACCCCGAATCGGCTACTGCATGGAGATCGTCTACAAACCTGGTGAACGGTCGACCAACACTTCATTTTCCTAAATACGAAACAAGAATATGTATTTATAAAAAAATAATCTATTTTAGTAAGAGGTGATGCCATGTTACATTGCAGCTGAATTAGGCCGACACAAGCGGGTACCACTCGGTCGCGTGGTACCGCCATAAAGAGAGAGTTTCGCAGCCTGGAAAGGAGGAGGAAAGGAGGGCACCACGTGACAGTAATGCGGATGTCTATGGGCGTCGGTGGTCATCAAAACCCTTATACTACAATTTCGTTTCTTTTTTTCTAACATATTAATAATAGTTGTAAATGTTTAATATTTTAACTGATGCCTATTAAAGGCACCAAAATGTTTTCGACTAACTTAGAGCTCAAACACGATGGGGCTGCCCTTAGCTACCAAATATCCATGTTTACATTAGCTCGATGGTTCGAGAATCTTACACTGTCATCAAACATGCATATTATATGAAGTAAATTCCAGCCCAATCGGACACTAGAAAGTAGGTAAAATTCAACTTACAAGTTTCTAATACAATCGACACAAGTCGCAACGTTAAAAAAAACACAAAATTAAATAAGATACTTAAAAAAATCTGTTAAAATGATACGAGAGAATGGCAGAAGTGTCCCCTAGCACGCATCTACCTCCCTGTACCCATGGGACACATCGTTTTCTTCCGAACAACACCAGATGCCCTGTCCACGCCACTGTATAATTGAGAATTTACCTTAATTATAACCACGCCTTAGCTTATCCCCCTGTGGCCATCGGTATCATATATCTTAAAGCGTCGGTTAAATACCTAAACACCGCGTGAGTGTAATATTTTTATAAAGACCACTATACAAAAAATACTGTCATTAGAAGTAACTACCTGATTTCACAGTAAATAGCACGATACATAGAAAGCCTGTGTTATTAAAATCAAATAAGTTTACCTATATCTTTTGAAATTAAAAGTGGCAATGGGCTGGTCACACACTCAGAAGATCATATGGCAGATGTACCTCTAAGGTTCTGGAGTGGAGGCCGCGTTTAGGAAAACGAAGTGTTGGTCTACCGTTCACCAGGTGGAAAGACGATCTCCGTGCAGTAGCTGGTCCACGATGAATGGGGGCAGCTGGAGATCGGCCGTCTTGGTGTCCACTGAAAGAGGCCTACGTCCAGCAGTGGACCGATAAGGGTTGATAATGATGATGATGATGATAACTTTTATAAAGACAATATATGATAGATTGTTTTTTCCGAATACAGATACTTACACTTAGAGTTGTTTGTGTAAACCATTATAACTCACTTTGAATATGTGCTAATAAATAATAAATAAAAAAACGCTTTAACGCCTACAGAAATAATTGGCCCGGGTGTGAATTTTGTAAATTGGCAACACGAGCGAAAGAAAGTAAACTGATATTTAGCGCGCGCTCATTTGAATTGAACATTCGAAATTCAAATTCTGAAAACGATTTCACTCATATACACAGTTATAAAAAGGAATAAGAAAATGGCCAGAACAAAATTTTCCACTCTTATCGACTCTTGCTGTATCGGTTAAATGATGGCGTGTCCGAGGTGAATAAATATTTATTAGTTCTCGGACCCAACAATAACAGCGAATCAAGGTATCGATGTGTTAAATAAGCTTATGAATATAAAGCGAAATTTACATAGTCACTTTGAGTTTCAACTCATACATACATGTATGTGTGCTCAACATATTTTTACGTATTTTACGAAATCGATTCTCGGTGTAATGATCGGCCTCGGGCTGCAGGGTCGACGAACGATAAAGCGTGAGTTTATCACGTTGGTACTCCGTCATACTTATATGTTTAGACAATGCACGCGGCTAGATTTTTCGTAAGAGGTAGTGCCATGCTGCATAGGAGGTGGTAGTGCCATGGATGGTGCACGACACAACATACTCCTATGCAACGGAATTGAGCCGGCACGATCGGGGAGTTAACTCTCGCTCACTTGATACCGCCGTAAAGTTTCACCTGTGATGTCACGTTTCGTGCGGTTTGTGAGCAGTCGGTGGCCCATCGGAATGATAGGCTACGCATCTCCGTAACAAACATGCGAATGTCCATGGACGTCGATACTCATCAAAAGGATCCGATTCTTAATCTTTCTTAAAAAAGTCCTACACAAAAAGTTGCTGGACAAGAAGACATTATCTAATCTTAGTTTGAATGAATGGCTTTTCTGGAATATACTTGTTTTACAAATGGCTACGATTTCTAGAATTAAATAGAGTTACGCAGTGAGATGTATGAATATAGTTATTTATGCTCATATAACTACAAGACAAAGCCATAGTCCTATCATACGAACATTAATAGGCATATAAATGTATGTAGATGTTCTTCTGTCTACAGATTGTACATATAGATTAAACCATGCGATTCTAAAATTAAAACACGTATCTTCAGTTCGAAAACCACGAGGTTTTATTGCCTTTAAAAAACGATAAAATATTCCAATATACGTAAATTACTAAGAGTTACAAAAACATCTTTAATGCGACAATTTTATGTGTGCGTGCGGTGAGAATTGGAACTAAATGGTTTTGTACGGCGGACATGCGTTTTTGCACCGTATGTACATTACTTGTTTGTCCACTGGCGCCCTTATCGAGTGCACATTTAAGTTTGTTGGACATTCTCCCATGCGGGTCGCGTGCTATGCGCGTGTCCCCCATGCCACTCAAATTTTAAATACAAGCTGTACACTCCAAACACAAATGATATTACGAAGGGATGAGTCAAAAAAAAGGTGTGAAAAGTTAAAGCGATACGAATAACCAGATCCATAAGCGGTCCTATTACAATATGTACTGGTTGGTATTTCAAAACCGGCTCCAAATGTTTTCACAGTTCATATGACATGGTGGCATCGTTTTATCAATAATAATTAAAACGTTTAATAGGCTATGTAAAGCAAGCATTCGATTTAATTGCGAAAATAAATTCGATTTGACTGTTATGTTTAGCGATGTACTCTACGATTATTGACTACACTTCGGTTTCCAAGGAAAGCTCTCGTTACACGGTAAATCGCCACTAAAACATGTGCTGTGTAAACATAACGTTACGGTCAAACTCCGCTCTTTAGAAAAAAGTGCGAGTCGAATTCGCGCTCGAAGGGTTCCGTGCCATTATCTATAAAAAAAGACGAAAACATATTTGTCTTATGGGAGTCCCTTTAAATAATCGATTTATTTTATTTTGTCGTAACAGCAACAGACATACATTATCCGTGTAGCTACCACTGCTCATGAGATATAGCCCGGTGGTAGACATACGGGCAGACGGAAACAACGGTCTTAGTAGTAGTGCCTTGCATATGTAACCCTAAAAACGTATCATTTGGTTTACGTAGTCAAGGTCCTAGTGGCGTCATTCACCGCTGTGTTACGTCCGCATTATGATAGTACCTTCATTGTAAACAAAAAATTCAAGTATTCCGCTTTTGGAAAGTCAACCTTACGAGCAAGATCTTTGACAAACTCACACACCGCTTACGGAAATTGATCCGGGTTCGTATTCGTAAGCTTAGAGCTTGGATTACCATAGAGATAACATAATCGCGATTGTAGAGAGCTCTAATAATAAATTAAATCCTGATCACGGCTTATTTTGTTTCTCGAGAGCGAATCGACTCCCGTCAGAGGGAGGGGCGAGGAGGCCGGCCTCCTCTGATAAGCCAAACAATAAACGAAGTCAATTATCCTTATCCACGCCACCGCAATTTAAACGGCATCGTGTGCGCACTGTCCGACTAGTATGGTGAGGAGGACCGCTTCCCCCTTTTGGTCCCAAAAGTGATCACCATATGGTAACGACTACAAAACATTCCGGTTTGTCTCTTCCCATCTGCGGGAAAAGAGGGGTGAGGGTTTGTCCCCCTAAACCTGAAGATACAAAGTATTCGCGAGTTTGAAGAACTGATGAGGCGGGAGCAATACCGTCGTCAACCAGTAATAGGTCTATTCAAATAAAAAAAAAACAAGATTTTAAGTTGTTTTACTTTACATTCTTTACGGACACTTTTGTGATGCTGACTGGTATTTTTGTAAATTAATGATAGAGTATTTTTAATTTGGTAATTTATCAACTAGATAACGTGTAAATCTTTGCCTTCATTATTTTTTTTTTGTCCCTCGACATCTAATGGATTGCTGATCCCATAAACCGTGATAACTATCTTCGAGCTTTTCGAGTATCTCCCACATTTCTGATTTTTTACCATAGGACATATGAACTATGTGGCATAAAAATAATCCGCCCTGTTCTTGAAAATGGCTAGCCCTTCTGGCCAATACGGGATTCATACAATCCGAATAGGACACATACCCCTGCCAAAATATTGTGACAAAGAAAAAAATGTGTTTTAATTGAAAATAACATTTAATACTTTTACGGTGTAGTTTAATACACAACTATAAAACAATTACAAATATAAAAAGCTTGTTCGAAGTGTCTCCATTAGCTGAAATACAGTCCTTTAAACGTTGAGGCCAGTTATCAGTAGAAGTACACACTCCATGGAGAAATTTTTCGCTGCCAATCGTATGGATTGTTTTAGGTACTTCAAATTATCGTCAAATCATCATTACCCTACATCATGACTAGATGTAAGGTAGGCTTCAGCTCTCATTAAGTCTGGAACGTTCACTTTAACCAAGATTGGGTGGATCGAGCTTTATGATCTGGTCTTAAGAAGGACCATACTTAGTTATTGAACGCGGTGTTATTAAGGAGCTTAACTATACATTTGTGCCGATGTTTTGATACCTTTTTCATATAAATATGGCGCAGACACACCTTCATAGCTAAACACCCCATCAAACCATCACTGAAGTCAGATGATGCCCACATTGCACTCTGTAGACTAATTGGGAAGCTTTCTTAGAGCTTCGAGCATAAATACGTTTCGTTCGTTAAAATGTTGATGAATCGCTTCAGTAGTTGTTTCGATTTTACCACACTATTCATCTTTAATTTATCATCTAAGAATTGACCATGGTTTTAGGTGCTATCTTCATTTCTCGAGGTAAAATGTTTTGCATTCGGATAGGATTTCTTCAAATTCTTTCTCGTAATGCTTTGACGAAATTTTTCGTACGAACATTACGTGTACGGCCAGATCTTTCTCTGTCAGAAACGGAGGAAATCTTATGGTACTTATTAATAGCCCGGTACATTACATACAAACATTTGACTAATATCAAGTGTCCGTAGAGTTTTAAAAATTGCATTTGGTTCCATACCTATTTTGTGTAATGCAATCAAAGCGATCCTGTTCTCTTTATCACCACGCCCCGTTTTAATATCGCAATATATTATATAATGTATTGGCGCCAAAATGTGAAAACACAATGAAAAATCGTATAAAATTCCGATCCAGGTTCCAATTTTAAAAGCTTTTTTAACAGTATTTATGGCCAGATTAGGTATATTTTATATACTTTAGTTCAGAGTTTTACCCCTTGACGTTGATGACATTTAGGTGCTGTCTACATGTTTCGTATATCCGTAATAATTAGCATGCGTACTTCAGACGCAAGTCTGTGAATGCCGCCTGGTCCGTGCGTGGGCGCTACACAATCCGTTCATGTCAAACGTCGTACAATAGTCAGTTAACAATGCATTTAATTCTCTTATCATAAAGCCTCCATGTAAATCGTGACAGCTGGCGATAAGAACAGAGTGCGTTGCACACAAAATGCTAAGATAATTAACAATAACTATATAGTGTTTGTCCCTAGATTGAAATTCGGTCTCAATTATAACCTTTCTATGGGTGTTTAATAAAAACTAAATGCCTACGTGTGATTATTTTTAGTACCCGCTTAGGTTGTGTGCATGCCGTCGCCTATGTATCATTTTATCTACTAGGGTGGATCTAAAAGTTCGTTGCCTATCCTACATGGAGCTATGACATCTTTCTTAATCTACCGTCATTAGTTAGTATGTGTCATATTGATTTCTTTTGCACAGTTTCATTCCGATACTGCACAATATAAATTTTCTGTCATTATTTATTTGAAGCAATCTGACGCAATTTTCAATAATGGAGAAAATTGAACATCGTGCAGTCATTAAGTACCTCAATAAAAAAGGCCTGTCACCAAAAGACATCCATCAAGATATGGTGAGCACTTTGGGGGAGTCTGCTCCATCGTATCCCAGTGTCAAGAAGTGGGTAGCTGAGTTTAAGCGCGGTCGTGAGAGCATTAAAGATGATTATAGGTGTGGAATCCTCTACCACGAAAGAAAACATCGATAAAATTTGTGATCTCGTACTGGGTGACCGACTTTTGACCATTGGTTGGACCATTTGGTATTGGACCATTGGGTGCAACACATAATAACGGAAGAGTTGGGGTTACATAAGGTTTCTGCTCGCTGGGTCCCGGGGTTGCTTTCAGCTGAACAAAAATAAGTTCGATACACAATTTCGCGAGACTGTTTGGAACTATTGAGACTGATCCCGAGGACCATGGATGAAAGCTGGGTTCACCACCATACTCCTGAATCAAAGCAACAATCCAAACAGTGGAAAATATCAGACTCTCCTACACCGGAAAAGGCTAAGGTCATTTTGTCGACTAACAAAGTCATGGCTTCTGTTTTTTGGTGCTTTTTGGATGCGATGGGCATTATTTTTGTAGATTATTTACCGAAAGGTCAAACTATAAATTCTAGTTATTATTGTTACCTTTTACGAAGACTCCGGGAAGAAATAAAAGAGAAAAGGCCGGGAATGTTGCGTAAGAAGTTTTGTTTCATCAAGACAATGCACGTGTTCACACTTCGGTTGAAACAATGTCTGTAATCCATGATTGTGGCTACGAATTGCTGCCCCACCCACCTTATTCGCCGGATTTAGCCCCCTCGGATTATCATTTATTCCCAAATTAAAAAAAACATTTGGGTGGCTTAAAATCTTCGACCAAGATGAGGTGATAGTCACAGTAAAGGATTATTTCGCCGACCTTCCGGAATCCTTTTCGAGGGGTTTATCCCCTCGAAAAAGAAAAGATTCCGGAAGTTGCAGGTCAGGTGGAAGAAGTGTGTTGAACTAGATGGAGACTATGTCGAAAAATAAAAATAAATGTAGATCCACTTTTCTTTAATTTTCTAGGTCGGGCTTAGAACTTTTAGATCCACCCTCGTATATAAAACACAGAGGAAATATGTGTGTTCATTAAATATTTTGCATAATTAATCATAATAGGATGATAAGGAAACTGAGCTTTAAACAAATCCCATAGTCTTGTTAGTTATACAACAGAAAAAGTGGAAATTGATGATATCACTTAATGAATAAAAAACATTTTTATATTTACGATCGGTTTCGACCCTTCGTCATCAGATTTTCATATACAAAAAATTCTATAGGGGACATTTACCCCCATGAATGGTTTTATTCATCATATATATGAATATCCATATCCATCCAATCATACGAATATCCATGCAGAAGTGACGATACCATCCATCAATTATGTTTGTTTGTATTTGTCTGTTTGTACACGCTAATCTTCGGGGCTAATTGACGGATTTCCGAAGTGAACTATTTCTGATGTACAATTAATAAGCCTACACAATTTATTTAAAGTTATATATTGTTGTAGCTAAGCATGATGCCGTGTTTTCCGAAGCTTGTCCCCAATTTTTTTTAATAAGGATGAAAGAGACCATTAGGTGACTGTGCTGCCCGTTTTCTGTTTAACAAATATTTTAGTCTATTCCACAGAGTATTATTTTAGTCTACTCCACAGAGTAATATTTTAGTCCACTCCACAGAATTCTGTACACAGAGTATTATTTTAGTCTTCTCCACAGAGTATTATCACCACACTCCGTTTTAATATCGCAAAATATTATACAGTGTATTGACGCCAAAAAGGGAAAACACAATTAAAAATCGTATAAAATTCCAATCCAGGTTCCAATTTCAAAAGTATTTTTTTTTATTTTAACAGTATTTATTGCCAGATTAGGTATATTATATATACTTTAGTTCAGTGTTTTACCCCTTGATGTTGATGACATTTAGGTGCTGTCTACATGTTTCGTATATCCGTAGTAATTAGCATGCGTACTTCAGATGCAAGATATATATATGGGGTTGTTCAAGAAAAGAGCTTACTCCCATCTTAAAGGACCGCAACGCGCCTGCATAACCTCGGCTCATGCAGATGTCTATGGGCGGCGGTAGTTACCTACCACCACCAGAGTCTGGACAGGAGGAATCCGCATCCCTCCCATCTGCGGGAAAGTGGGGGTTGGTCCCCCTTTTGACCTCAAACCTAGTCTCGTCGCCTGATGAGCAGTACAATTCGATTTCAAAAATTGTCCACAGCAAATTTTAATATCGGGAGATCATTAGGTGACTGAGTTGCCTGCTTTCCTACTATAAATATATTAGTCTATTCCACTAGAACTTGTTAGTAGTCTAACATATTTGTTGAGCCGTACCCTTTGGGCTCCTCGTCCGTTCTACATAATAACTTCAGATTCGAAAAAGGGGAAAATAGAAATCAACATTGATCACCAGATAAAAAAAGCCCCTTTCAAGAGTATAAATATTTTAAATTTTAACATCTCTGCGTCAAAAAAATGCAGAATTATTCTATTTTATTTTAAGATAAAGTGAAATTTAATTAAAATGTGAGATCCGTGTGGTGCGTTTAATTAATAAGTTGTAAGCATGCGCTAGCTCGCTTAGCATCTTGAACACGTTACTTTTATATTGATACTTTTTGTGTTGATATTCATCTATACTAATAACATATAGGTGAACAGTTTGTTTGCTTTGTAGCAATTATTTTTCTGCTACTTAAATATTTTATAACAAAAGTATATCTGTCAACACACAATTTGCATAACGTTGGCACAAAACATTATTACATTACCAACATTATGTGAGGAACTGTTAAAGTATTTGCATAATGTTGGTACCAACATTATGTGAAGAACTGTTAGACAATATATAATTTGTGACAGTTCCGCACAATCGGCCACATATGAACTGTGTCTATAAAATACGTTAACCTTTAGACCGAGGGTTCCCCTGTGCCCCTGTGAGCTTGTGCGTCTGTGCCCTGTGACCGTTGAAGTGAAATAACGGATGCCACCCTCTTGAATATCAATGTATGACAGTTAAACTGTTAATTACGATAACTGTTGTTACATTTTGTTTTACGTTTTTTATGGCATATGCTACAAACGAGAAGTCGGGTTGTCTGGTGGTGAAGCGACTAGTTTGCCCCACAACAGCAGATGTTCCGAAGAAGCAGTGCACGGTAGAAACACACGCTAAAATCGTACAGTTCTGGACTTCGGAACAAGAATGTGGTGGCGGTGAAATTTTGAACTTCAAATGTGTCATAATAATATTCATCTGCATAGAATGAAATTCAGTTGCAGATAATGAAATTCAAAGTTTGCACGGCGAACTGTTATTTGGGTAAACTTGTTCATTAACAATATTATCTCTCCCCTCACGTCAAAACGGTTCCTTCCACTAGCACCTGCGTAGATGAACTTTTAATTACGTAGGGTTGGTTGAGCATACGGAATCTCTTGACTACCGACAGCCCTCAACATTTTTACAACCAAAGGTGAAAAATAGACGTGCTCCTTTAACCTATCACCTAGGTGGCCTAAACAAGACTCACAAGTGAGTGAGAGAGACATAATTAGTTACATTCTTCCACTATCAATCCCTGCTGATGCGACGGCAATGCTGCAATGGCACTAAACGTTCACGAACTGCCACTATAACAATGTGGTGTAACTGTAAAGAAAATAGTACGGTTCATTGTTTTACGCATATCGGGTCCTCAATATAAATCGATTCCATAACAAGAAAGATGTTCTGTGTGAATAAGTGTCAAGATTCACCGTCGAATTACGGCTTATACTCCATCTCTGCACTCCATCTCTGTACTCCATCTCTGCACTCCATCTCTGCACTCCATCTCTGTACTCCATCTCTGTACTCCATCTCTGCACTCCATCTCTGTACTCCATCTCTGTACTCCATCTCTGTACTCCATCTCTGTACTCCATGTCTGTACTCCATCTCTGTACTCCATGTCTGTACTCCATCTCTGTACTCCATCTCTGTACTCCATCTCTATACTCCATCTCTGTACTCCATCTCTGTACTCCATCTCTGTACTCCATTTCTGTACTCCATCTCCGTACTCCATCTCTATACTCCATCTCTCTACCCCATTTCTGGTTGAACATACATACCACAAGACCAGGAATTATTCGTTAGTAATGCTGTATAAAATTTAACAGAGACTTTTTATTGTGTAGGAGGCAAACGAGAAATTGGAGCTGCCGACGCTGCTTGACGGCTGCCGACGCACATAGGCTTCAGCAGTATTGTCATGCAGGTACGTTCCTCTCGTTCCGTCCTCCAACGGGCCATCGGTTACTCTCAAACCATACGAACCGCGACAGCGTGGCTGCCACTTTACGGCGGTACGTGTCATGTGTCGTGTGACAGGTATCTCCTGGGTCGCGCCGAACCAATTCGGTTGTAATGTAGCATGGCACTACCTCTTGCAGACCTATTATCTATATACTTCATCAGATCCTATTTAACGTTTTAAATACGCAGCTCTTTTTTCCGCTTTACAGTTATCATAATATTTTCACTTAATAAAACAGACAAAAGCGCACTTTATATTTTAACTCAATGAAGCACAATAATGATGCAAAACTAGGATTTTTCATTTAAAAACAGTTCGTGAAAAGTGCGGAGTAGTGAAAAGTAGAGCTCCAGGCTCTTGAGTGAGCTTTTGATAAGCTAACGAGTCAAGATGGCGCGATAATGGTGCTCCGCTATAACGACAAAAACGCTTAACGCTTTTGAAATGTTGACTCGAATAATGCAGTAGATATTAGTATTTTCTCGATGTTGCCAGGAGGTAATGTTTTTCGGAATGTATGTAATATGTAGGTACTCTAAATGTTGATGTCTAAAGTTTACGCGAATGCTGCTCATTATAATAAAACTGCTTTTACGGCTTTTGTCGCGGTTTATTTTTTTATTTAATATAGCATTTAGCCGGCTTTCGTCTAACAATTAAAGTGAATAAGACATTAATTACTAAGGGCTGATTAAATGAAATGAATCTTTATGCAATCCGATTTTTTTTTACATGGTAATGTCTTGTAAATTGGTAACGATAGATGCATACACGGAACAGTATGACGTTATAGTAACGTTATGAGTCGCAGTAATGTTCCGAATGGGCGGAGCTTGCAAGGGGCAGAGCGTAACAAGTCATCTCTTTCACTCCATCGGGCGATATATTCACACATAACTGATGTGTTTTGTTGTTGTTGTTGGACAGAATTTTTCAGCAGTTCGTACGATGCATAATTTTCTGCGAAACAAAAACAAGAGTCATGCGTTACATAGCCACATATATTTGTATTGATTTTCAGTAATAACAATCACTAAGTCATCAAAGTCCCACGTTCAATTCCCATGCCATCAATATTCCCTGTTTTGATTTCCCTGATACTGGCAGATTGCAAATGTTCGACAATATCGTATTACTTGCGTTCTTATAGGTGGTGAATAGGGTACAAATTACAAAATCTCGGAGGTTAATTTGAAAATATGTTGGTTTGCACGAAGACCCGCATGTTCTGCCCCTCAGATTACACCGCGTAGGGTGGCTAACCCTCAACTGAAGTGCCTAATTTAACATATGCCTAATTTTGTTAAATGCCCAATACAGTTCACACGCAATATCTTTAGTTAAGACACAGGGTGAAGAGCGATTTTATAGAAGATATATGATGTTATATATGTAACATTTTTGTTATAAAAATATAAATAACATAGGCATCCATGACCTAGGCGGTGTTCGAACCCGAGACATCTCGTGTAGCGCTTTCAGTTTACCCGATTACGTTACCACTGTGCCAATTGGTCGTCATGAAAAATAATTTTTTTGGAACTTTAGTTGTAACATCACTATACCTACAGTCAGGATATGATTGTGTAACTTGCTGGTAAGAACTAATGACGTGCTAGACTGATCCGAACTGGGTGGTACATTTCGCCACCTATCGTGTAAATTCGTTGGGAATGCAAGTTTCCAGTGGCCCATTGAACTGGAGGAGGGAGCTCGGCATGTCTGCATAACAACTAAGCGGATTTCCAGGAGTTTATTAAACGGCTCCGTCTGCTCTTATGACAAACTATAAGAAAGTTTACATTCTTTTAAATAGACAGTTTATTATCGACACCTAGTCCAGTTTAGGATTAGAACGTTAGCATATATTACCGATGTAACATCTGAAACTTATCCTCAGAGATCTCTTCCATTTACATGGCTATTCTGATCTGTACAACGCTATCATGCGAGAGTGGTGGATTGTGTATTATTACAATTTCAATCTCGCAATCTCGGGGTTAGAACGTAAACACGGTGATTACCCCGTCAGCCTTCCAGTGCGAAACTGAGAGCATAGATACATTGTATGTGCTAGGCCTCGTTCGCACGCGAGTTATTTTAACGCGTGCTATATATAAGACATACATTGTGCGCCCAATAATCTGTTCACATGACGATGTTTTTTTACGCCGTCGCGTGCACAGTTCTATGAGCGCCCGTATGTTCCATTCCATTTCAAAGATTTTCGCCGCGCGTAAAAAAAGCTCTAGTGCGAATGGTGTCTTAGTACATGCATATTTGTCTGTTTATATTTTTTGCACTGCCGCGTGGTTTCACTGGCGTAATATCCCAAAGAAGAATTCATTTGTTTCAAATTAGTAGGACAGGGCATAGACGCACTAGGCTTAGACCTACTTATAATTTTGAAAAGTCACAAGCCTGATAATAATATAACAAGGGTCATATTTTTAGGGTCCCGTATTTCTGTTTCACTAGTCAATGCATTTAGGATATCAAGAAGGTATGTGCGGGGAGCTGACTGCAGCTGGCCCTATCCACTAAACCTCAGCGGTATCCGCCAGTTGAGCTGCGGAAACACGGTGGTACACAACCGCAACAGGGTTCTGCACATAAAAAATGGATACGCCTATAGGGTCACTTTACTGTCTGATATGAATACCGACAGGGTACTGTCCTGTGAGATAGAGCTATGGAATTTGGCAAGAAATAAGTTGAATACAGCAAAAGAAAAGAGCCGAAATTTGATAATTTATACTTCTATCGTGGGAAAAATCATTGCAACCATTTATTTAGTTGCAGTTAATTTCAAATAATTAAGTGCGCACGATAGCAAATGTAAGTTTGTCAACTTTTACAAGTTGTATCTATCGTACGCGATTGATATGAAATTCATCCCTCCGACTCGCGCTTGACCGGTTTTCATCATATGCATGAATAGCAATAGAATTGCTACAACTTCATTATACAAAACAATGATATTAGCATAAAACCAATGATTATAGACATTTGTCGAGCAGATATTATGTTATCTGACTGAAATCAATATGCTAATTGTATATCAACCGTCGGTTATTAACGCAATGGGGCCACGTATAGCGGTCCGTGGGGTATAAGAAGCACCCGCATGAAAGTTACACCGCTGCCAATATTACTCCACGTTATAAGTAAAAGGGCACATCTAAGTACGTCGACCGTTAACTGATAATTATGGTCCTTTAGTCTTTTTAGAAGTCATTTATGTTTGTGTAATTGTCAAACGTTGTTTATGTTTTGTATAATGAAGTTGTCACACAATTTTATAAATTACACTAATATTATTAAATAAAGATCCTAGCTTTCCTATTGTTTTAAGTTGGCAAACGAGGAATCGGAGCCGTTTGGCGGCTAGCGGCGCCTATCGATCAATGCTGATGCGTTGCACTTTCTTCCTCCCGGCCATTGGCCACCGGCTACTCACAGTTCGCTTGAAACGTGAGATTAGCTGTCACTTTAGGGCAATATCATGCGAACCATTCATACCGCCCCGGACGTGCTCCAGTCTCCAAAGCGCCTTGGTCATCTTTCCCCCTATACAAAAAAAAACATCTTAACTTCAGTTCCCTTATACGGTAGGCAGAAAGCACTGCACATACCTTATTTTAGGAAATTATTGAATATCTATGATTCATGGATGGATGTCGCATTCGTCTCCTTTTTTTTTGTTGTCACGGGGAAACGCATTTACGCGCCTTCACCGGCCCTGGGTGGGGTCCAGTGGTGTGCGGGACTCGCGGCACGTGATAGTGCCGAATACCCACAAAAACCACAGCGAGTGCCATCAATGCCACCCTTGGTGAGGCGCCCCGGAACAACAATCATCAGGGTACCTCGTCGGCTAGTCAGCCCTCTAAGGGACCAACTCTACCTCCACAGATGGGGTTGCCCTGCACTAAAGAACACCCACGCCCGTACTCCGTACGTCCGTTTGCTCCGTACGCAAAAGCGCTACCTCCTGTTGCTCTTAGGTCCCCTCGTCTTATAAGAGGGGTACCGAGAGCGATTCCACCTCCTGATCTTTAAGCCCACTCTTCTTATAAGAGGGGTGAAAGGATCCCCCTCGTTTCAATTGGCTTCGCCTGGGTTCACCCCAGGCTACTAAGCCCCGACAAGGCTTGAACCATGGTGGGGCGAATTCGTCTCCTGGACTTTCCCTTCAGAATCATCTTTCGTTCTTGAAAAGTGAACTCCACGTGCGCGACGGAGTCTGAAGGTGACACGACTAGTGGTTTTTTGCTTGTTCAACACCGATCTAGTTTCATGCAAACGGAAAGCTTTCCATTAACGGAGTGTAAGTAATGTCTAATTTTATATAAATTGCAATATGAAGTGCCATGATGCATTGCAGCAGAATTGGGCCGGTACGTTCGGGGGAACACACGTCATACCACTGTAAAGCTGTCGCAGCTATGGAACACTGCTCATCTGCATATGCCGGTGTTAATAACAGTCAGTGGGCACTAATAGGCTCCTGCTGCTCGTTTGTATTGTTTTTCTATACCAAAAATGTGTAAATATAAATTCAAACGAGATGTTAGTCGGCACCATGGTGTGGTGATGATGTATGATACAAATGAGGGCACATTTCGGCGTTGGCCGCCACGTGGCCGACAATCAGTCTGAGGCGAATATGTGGGCGGTAGGCGGTGTGAAATAGGTCACTAAGTTTTGTGTAATGTCGGCTGTTTGTGTACATATTGGAGGTCGGTACTATGACATGTCTGCGCCAGACACAGAATAGAAGCGTGTTGTAGGTTGGACTACGTATGTACTGCTGCTGGCGCAGTGGTAACGTGCCTCTAATCCAAACCAAATCAAAAAATACATGGAAAAAAATTTACTAAATATCCTAATGGCTCCTAAACTAAGCTAAGCTTCTATCTTGTACTGAACTAAGCTTTCATCGTACAGTATACCTTTATCCATCACCAACAGACGCATAGGCTGTTGTGACAGACAAAGGTATTGAAATTAACAAATGTTCAAAATATATCTTACGTCAGCGGTCGCGAATTGGAACTCCGCTCAAGCTCATGGATGTTGTAATGAGTCCCCATAATGTTAATTTGTAGCCGGCGTACTCTAACTGTAAATGTTTCATTATGAGAGGTCATTTCTTCGCGCTTTTTGTCTCTCTGTGAGTCTTTACAGGTTCTAATAATATTGAAATCGTATCATTTTCGACACAGTTTCTATACTATGATTCTCTCTGATGATCTATGATCTGTACGCCTACATACGAAGTATCACGCCCGTGTTGTTCAGTTATAATATCAGTTAAATTAACTATTATGAACATTGTCTGCGTATGAACAGCGAGAGTGTGGGGTCCGGAACCTTTTCTACCTCAAACCTCATAAATCATAGTTATCCGATGAAGCTGTATTATCGCTTTCACAGCATAGGTTCAGGTAAGAAAGAAACAATAAAAACAGTTGTGTTTTTAAATATGAAATCCTTTACCTACAGGCAACGTGAATAGAATAGAATAGTTCTTTTCTATTTGTATTTAGTAACAAAAGGCACGATATCTTTTGTTACTTAGTAACATTTTAAAATTTTAAACATACATTCAAATTGGGCTCGATTAGTTATTCTTTGCTTAGTCGGTTAGACAAGTTTAAAGTCATCTTATTTATTATATTTATTCATATTTAGTTAGTGGGTTACAGGTTTTATTACAGTGAAGAGCGTGGTTTAACAATAATATAATAATTATTATGTCCTTTAGTACCTATAGGGACCGGATCATCGCTAAACGATAGAGTTCCTTATTTTATTTGAAAAAAATAATTAAATAAAGTTCGTTGCCTCAGATGCTTTACAGCAATCTGCACAGGTGGACTGAGCTAATGGAACGAAGCGTAGTCTGCTTAACCAACTAGATAATACATGCTTAAATAGTGAATGCGAATAGTTTTGTTGTAAGCTAGCAGAGGCCCGCGGTTTTACCTGCGGTAACTAACTAACTAGGTGGAGGCGCTTTTTTTTCTGAGGGACCTACTAATGGTTGGCGGCGCTTGTCCAGCCTCAACAGTTCGACTGACTAGCGAACTTGTGTATCTTCAGGTTTAGGGAGACGATAGGGGGACAGACCCACCTCTTTTCCCGCAGATGGGAAGTGATGATGTTGATTGTTGGCGTACCCTATAGCAACTATTTTTGGGACCGAAAAGGGGGAAACGGTCCTCCTCTCCACACTAGTGGGACGGCGCGCGCACGATGCCGTTTGAGCTGCGGTGTCGTGTCGTGCGGATAATTGAGCTCGTTTAGTGTTTGGCTTATTTGAGGAAGCCGGCCTCCCCCCCCCCTCTGACAGGAGGGGTCGATTTGCGTTCTTGATTTATTTATTACTATTAGAGCTCTCTAAAGTCGCATTATTTCTGATCAATATCATCTAAGCTCTCGACTTACGGATTCGAACCCGGGCTCCTTTCCGTAAGCGGTTTGTGAGTTTGTCATTCTGTCAGTCATATGTATTATAACTTTGTCACTATATGTAAGGTTTCATCGCTCGACCGGTACGAGCGGTGTATATGACATTAGGAGAAAGGGCTCTTTGTGCCCCGCTTATAAGGAAAGGCGACAAAAGAGCGATAATAAAAGGCGTTTTAGTGTACGGGGTAAGGGGCAAGGATGGGAGCCACACCCCATTGCACTGTCCCAGAGTTGGAGGGCCTCGAGCCCACACACCCTTGGACCCACACGGGACACGCATTACCAGTCAATCAGTCGCTCAGTAAAGGAAAAGTTATATAGCCATTTAACCCTATTTTATTTTATTGTTGGTTTAAGTTTACATGAATGTAAGGATCTATTTTCATAAAACTTTTCGGTTACTGAGTGAATGATTGACTGACTGACAGACAACGCACAGTCAAAACTACAGAACGCCAGAAGCTGAGACATGCATGGTCCTCGGCCAGTGCAGGGGAGCACTAAAAGAAGATTTTTCGGAAATTCCATCCCCTAAGGATATTTCGGGGAAGAAATTTTTTATATGCAATAGATTAGAAGCATATCCCTGAACATGCTAATCTAATTGAGCTCAATTAAAGGCCTAGAATCAACACTCAAATACACGTTTCAAAAGTACAGTCGCCATTACAAGTGAGTTTAAAATGAGTTAATTTGCGTGCATCTAAACCACGAGTCACGTTCAAAAACAAAAGGCCGGCGGCGACTGGCGACCGCCGCTGCGATTCCGAGAACACTCGGCACCACGCATTTAGCTCGTCCTGTCGGCGAAAATAATCTGTGCGTTTACAAAGCGATTTACCAGCGTAAACATTCACTCTCGAGCGAGGGGGCATGTTCTATAACTTGTGAGAACTATTTCTTATTTCCATTGAACTGCTGTTAGAAAATATGACGTGAAGATCGAGCTTTGGAAAAAAGTGTCAATTAGCAATTTCAAATGAGCAGTCTGAGCCTTTTTACGACTACCCACGTCCACGAATGTCCATATAATTACTATGGCGATGCGTTGGCGCACTGCCATCGGTCCTGGGTGGGTACAGATGGGGAACGTGGCACTTGCGGCTGAGCCTAATACCCACGAAAAGCCCGCGTATACCATCGGAGTCCTGTACTGGAGTACAAAAAACTGGAGTACAAAGAGCAACAGAACACCTCGACGACTGGCCGGTCCCACAAATGGGACTTGACTACACCAACAAGGGTCTGATAAATTTTTTAATAGTATAGAGGGGGACAAACGACGAATCAGAGCCTTTCAATAATTACCGAGGATCATGAACATCGGCACAATTATAGCGATGCGTTGCCCCGCATCGCTATAATTGTGCTCTTTCACTCCCCCCACTCACAAACCGCACGAAACGCGAAACCGTAGGTGTCACTTTACGGCGGTATCAAGTGAGCGAAAGGTACCTCCCAAGTCGTGCCGGCCCAATTCCGCTGCAAAGGAGGCTGTAGTGCCGTGCACCATGCATGGCACGACCTCCTCCTATGCAGTATTTCGCTACCTCTTACAAAACACGACATACTAAATCAGCCCCTAGTTGTTCAGCCGTAGCATAACCCTCCTGACGCAGGTGGTCAATAAAACAGAACAAATGCAAACTAGAGCTCTAAGCTAGACATTTTTAAATGACAGTTCAGCAATTACAAGTCTACGGACGGACTGTAATTATACAAATTGTACCCGGAGAGTTCGAGGAAGAGCAGAAATACTACGCACGCGAGATGTCTGCTTTGATATTCTACGTTGTATAATGATATCATAGGAGCACAAATTCAAAAATGTAACATTTATATACCAAGATCTTATGTATGTTTGGTGCTCTATCACGTTAAACAAAAATATAGGCAAAAAAGATCCTGAATTAAACTTTTATCCCGGAAAAATTAGTGGTACCTTTGGGATAGATTTTATGGATAAAATCGTGGGGCACAATTCAACATCATTGTTATTATGAACACAAGTGTTCGTGCCACAAGGATCATCAGAGAACGGTCATAGCCCTTTACTTACCAACGTGACCGCCTTTTGACGACTGCCTACGCCCATAGACATCCGCAACATTGATGTCACGCGTTGCCGGGTCTTCATCCTGCTCTCCAATAAGACACTAAAATATATTTTAATGAACCAATTGTAACATGTGTTTTCAAAACCAGTAAAAGAACATCGGTTAAAATATGTCATGCAGTTCAGTTTGTAGCCAAGAACATATAAATGTACCAATTTTTTCCCGCAATGTGTTCTTGCTTCGTCCGCGTGGTCTACAGATAAAATCGCGTGTAAAAGTTAGTATGTTATTCTGATACGTAAGGTACAACATTGCTAAGATTTATCAAAATCCGTAAAGTAGTTTTTACGTGAAAGACTAACAAACATCCATCCATACTTACAAACGTTCACGTTTATAATATTAGTAGGATATAACAATTATTCTAATACCTGTATGTATATAATTGAAACATACGTTGGAAAAAATTAACCTTCTGCTAACGCGGTCGGGTAGGAAAGAAAATAGACAAGAACACATTTAAGTATACACCTTAGACATCTAAGCAGAAAGCGGAAAGACAGGAAGCCCGTTAACAATTATAAATTATAATTAACTCAACATTATAAGTTACGTGATGCTATAATAAATGCAAAGCCTTGTACATAAAATCTTTAAAAAAATATGTTTTAGTAAAATTTTCGATGTTTTAAGTAAGTTATTTGAACAGGAAGTCGTAACAGTACCTAATAAACTGGTAGTAAAATTAAAATAAAATTTTATTTTTAAGGTAAAATTAATTGACATCACCAGCCATTAAATTATAACACCCGAGTTCTTTAATTATAGAGGGACAAACGAGAAGTTGGAGCATTTTACTGATCTTGGTCGCAAATCATGGGGTTTGTCCTGTGGAACTCCACCAACTTTGGGACAGTGCATTGGGGTGAGATTCCAAGGTCCAAGGGGCAAGGGCCCCATGCGCAAATGTCCCATCCTCCTTCTGTTCTTTAGTCACCTCTTTTTATAAGAGGGACACAAAGAGCGACTCCTCCTCCTGCTCTTTAGCCCACTTCTCTTATAAGACGGGTGCAAAGGGCATCCCCCTCGGTGCAACTGGTTTTGCATATTACGAAGAACCTACTCTATCCGTGTCATATACTAATCTCCGTCTTAGCGTTTATTGAAAGTGGTTTATGTCTAGCCATGGACTAATTAGTAAATGGATACTTGATAAAATAATGCTTTTTGTACATGAGTGAATGGATGAAATATGAAGATTTGATAATTAAGTTATAAATACACCGTGCGTCGAAATCGTATCTCGGGGGGGCTTGGTCCCAATTGGTTATTATATCATAAATACGCACTTCTGGTCGGCGGGCGGCAGGGCGCAGGCGGCACTCCCTCGAATACCAGACGCGGCTATCAAGGATAAATACTTCCATTTTGATAACGATTGCACTTGAAGCATTTGTCAATTAAATTATTGACACTTCCAAGTTTAATAATTAATTAATGTCTGTAACATTACCTATTATCTTAACATTACTCTGTAATTATAAAACAAGCGGACCGGACATTGAGATAACATAGATAGAGAAGGGAAGCCATAGGCGCGTAGGTCTTTTTAATATAACAGGGGCTCAAAGCTATCGGAGCCTTTTCACGACCAGCGACGCCCACGAACATCCACATAATTACTATGCCGAGTATTAATAGAGAAGAAAGATGAGAATTCATTGCTATCTTTGTCTATCTAATCTCGCATGCGAATTACGCCGAGAAAAATGAATTAAAAGAAGAGCATAGGAGACAAGAGGAGACCAACGTATATAATATTGTGCAGATGCTTATGGGCATCAGTAGTCACCAAAAGGCTCCAACTGCGCGTTTGTCCCCTAATAATATAAAAAATACGGCATAGAACTTAAGTATCTGATATCACGCGAGGAATAGGCTCGCTGAAATGGCATTGTATACTCATGACAGCAGATGGCTGGCCCATCGAGGTTCATCAAGTTAGTAAAGTTTAAGACGAATAATTGGTTGATATTTCACTAGGAGAAAAGGCGTTTTCCGTGCAGCCGGTCCGGGAAGAATACGAGTTGCAGGCGATTGGTCATCATCATGAAAACCTATGTGAAACAGTACACCGCTTATTATGAGGATCATAAGTAAAGTATGACCTGTTCGCTTTATTTCAAGGCACGGAGGTTGCCCAACATTCGGATGAGCAATCGTTGTGTTTCTTCTTGATATTCAAGAAAAAGAAAGCAAAAAAACATTACTTAAAGCTTATAATATTGACATCCATATC
Organism: Eumaeus atala; assembly: GCA_017140195.1. NCBI lineage: Eukaryota > Metazoa > Arthropoda > Insecta > Lepidoptera > Lycaenidae > Eumaeus > Eumaeus atala. Next base: position 700,058 of record JAFELO010000012.1, on the reverse strand, counting down.
ACGTTACGTACACACAAATGTAAATCTTATCTGCTGTAGGTAAGATTTAGTTTTCTTGAGCACACGATATCCGCAATACATGAAAAATATGTGATAAGTATAACTGTTTTCTTAGATTTGTTTTGCTTATTATTCTCTTATTAAAGTTCACCTTTAGCATGTCCTCATAGTACCGAACCAAAGAATTGACACAGAGATAAAACGATTTATTGATACGTTCTCAAAAAAAAAAAAAAAAA